>JAABUG020107202.1:0-36634 GCA_011319215.2 Scortechinia acanthostroma
ATAATAACTATAATAGTAGTCTAAGCAGTAATAATAGTAATAACTTCCCCTATTAATATTATAATAGTACTGTAAGAAGACCCTAGGATATTAATATAATTAATAAAAAGTATATAATAGATAGTAGCTAGTATACTACTAATATAGGGTTTTTCTATCTTAATATACTATTCTCTTAGGGAGGTAGAGAAATATATAAGAAAGATAATAAATCTTTCTACTATTCTATAGTAGTATTTATTAATTAGTTATATATTACTAAATAGTCTAAATTAGTAGTAAAGATTAGCTAAAAATTAGCTAGAATCTTAATATCTATTTCTAAAGGGAAGCTATTCACTAGTAGAACTCTAAGTTAGAAATATTACCTAATATAGGCTAATTTATAAGTAACTACCTAATTATTATAATAATTAAGACTATAATAAGAAAGTATAATATTAGAACTAGAGTAGAGAATTTAATACTTATATAAACTTTATATATCTAATATAATATTATATATATAAATAGGAATTCCTATTAGGTAACACCTTATATACTTATATTCTAGATTATAAGGGTTCTAGTATACTCTATATAGATATTAGTAACTTGCCTATCATTAAAGTAAAACTAATAGATATTACTCTATATAATAATATAGGATTTAATCCTATAAATATATTATAGTCAAGTTATATCTTAATATAGAGAAACTAAATATAATAATTTATCTAGACTCTAGCTATATAATAATTATTAATAGGGAATTCTTATTAAAATATCTACTATATAGATCTAGAAATAGACCCTATTCTAATACTAGTTAGAGGGATAGTAAATAGCTTTACTAGTACTTATTTTATTATATTTTTACTATTTTTCCTAGCTAAAAGAGATATAAGAAGATATCTACTAGAATTACTAGTAGAAGTATATCTAGCTAAAGAATTAAAAGTAAATTTACTTATTAGAGCTAATATATTAAAAAAATATAGATTTATAATTAACTTTATTAAGTAAAAAGCTATAATAATATCTTATAATAATATAGAGTTTTTACTTATAGTATCTCTAAAGCCTAATAAAATAGAACTAAAACTAATTTATAATTAAAAGAAAATAATAATATAACCCTATTCTACTATCTAGATACTAATAAAATATATAAGAAATTTTTCTAAGAACTATAACTATATCTTTAAATTATTTTAGTATAAGTAAGTTACTTTCTTCTCTTATATTTAGGATATGAATTTTAGCTATATAATTATTATTAATTAAATAGACTAACTAGTTATATTTAATTATTATAAATAACTTAATCTTTTATTAGAATTTAAAGCTATAAATATTTACTATATTAATACTCTATATATCTATAATCTAGTAATTATATTATTTAAAAACTTTACTAAAGTATTATAAGTTATAGTAGATAACTCTATAATAATAAAGCTCTATAATAATATTTAAATATATAATCTACTAAAAATAGCTAATAAGCTTAAAAAAGTAGTTATAGTCTATCTATTAGTATAGATAGATACTAATATAATTAGAGTATCTAAAGAGAGATAGATATATATTTACCTTAAAAATAGATAAGAATAGTAAATTAAGAAGTGTATAAAAATCTATAATATTAATTCTAAATATTAATAGATAATAGATAAGATATTTAATAATCTATATAAGCTTAGATAGATAAGATTTTTAATAAATATTACTCTTTTTTAAGCCCTAGTATATATTTTAGATTTACTATTATAATCTATATCTTCTTTATTAAAGTTTAATAAACTACCTTTTCTACACTTACTAGCTTCTATTATTAACTAACTAGTAAATAAGAAAATTAAGAGCTATATAGTTATTAATTTCTATAAAATTAATATAGTAGTTATTCCTAATATATATCTAGTACTCTTATAGATAGAAATTATTATAAAATATATAGGATATCTATATATATCTCTTATAGATATAATAGCTATATTCTATTAGTAGCTACTATACCTAGACTTCTAATAGTTTATAGATATTATTATATATAGAGGGTAAGAATACTTCTATATATATTTAATAGGCTTTATTAATAGTATACCCTATATTTAATACTAAGTTAACTTAATTTTTAAGATAATAAAAGCCTTTTTATAGATCTATATTAATAACTTTATACTATATAGTAAAACTCTTAATAACTATATATAATATTTATCTAAATTTCTATCTAAATATAATAAGATAAGGATAGTAACTTTATTACTCTAAAATTTATTTATTAGTTTCCTATTAGTTTAACTACTTAGATAAAATATTTTATCTCTTAATATAACTATAATAGAGGATAAACTTATAATAATTCTAATACTTAAGTTTTTAGTTATATTTATAGATCTTAATATATATATTAGGCTTATAGGCTAGCTAAGAAATTATATCCTATATTATACTATAATTATCTAACTCTTATAAGATTATAAGATATAATTACTAAGTTATAGCCCTATAAAAGGCAGAGCTTAGAAATACTATACTAAATAAATACTTTTAAATAATATTATAGATAAGGAAAAAGAGAGTTATAATTCTCTATAAAGTTATTTTAAGAATCTATTAATATTTATCTACTAGGATATTAATCTACTACTATATATAGATATTAATTCTTTTAAATAATAAGATTATAGTATAATAGTTTTTTATATTAGGCTAGATATACCTAATAATTCTATATTTACTCTAAATTAGGATTATTTAAAAGCTCCTCTATAAGATATAGTTCTACTAATTATATTCTTAAGTAGAGTCTTAATAGCTATAGAGAAGAATTACTAGCTAACTAAATTAGAAGTATTTAGTATTATATAGCTATGTATTATATAAGATTTATTATATAATTAAGGCTTCTAAAGCTAGTATATATCTATATACTAATTATTCTATAATAGTAGATATTACTAGATAGTAAAGTCTATTAATATTATCTATAGATAAGCTTAATTTATACTTAGTTTAGGTATCTTAGTATATCTAGCTGTTTCTAAATTTAATATTATATTATAAGCTAGGCAATGTATATATTGTGCTAGATATATTATCCTACTTATTATTATTTATAAATAATAAACTAAATCTAACTACCCTTAATAATCTACTAGAAATTCTCTATAGTTATACTTTCCATAGTTAGACTATTAAAAAACTACTAATAATTAGGATTATACTATCTAATAAATTTAAATAGTATATAGTTAAAGGGTATTATATATGAATTATAGATAGTCTAATGTTTTAAGAATGCTTTAATAAAATATAATCTTATAGATACTAGTTACCTTACTATACTATATTTATAATTAGTTATTATATATAAATAATAGATATTTATATATACTATATTTATTACTTTAAGAAACCTTATAGAATACTTATAATAAAACTAGTTACCTTAGAATTAATAGGACTCTTGAGTTACTTAATAGTTTAGTCTTCTATTATACTAGATATTAGGTAAAGTAATATATCTAATTCTACCCTAACTACCAGAAAAATAGATATAGAGGTATTTATTATATAGAGTATTATAATTATTAATTACTCTATTAATCCCTTTCTATATAATAATAATAGATATTATTATTACTTTATCTAATACTAGGTATTTTAATTCTATTATACTAGTTACTAATAAATTTATAAAGAGGATAATAGCTATACTAGACTACTTAACTTAGAAAGCTAGATAATAGATAGATATACTACTTATAGTATTAGATACTAGAGACTAGGGTATTTATAAATATATTATTTTAGATAGAGACCCTAAGTTTATATTAGAACTCTAGAAGAAATTTCTTAAATTATTAGATATTAAGTAGTATTACTTAATAGCCTATTATACTTAGATTAATAGAAAGAGTAAGTAGAGTAACTAAACTATTAAGATTTACTTATAATATATAATTACTTTACTAATTAAGTTATAGACTAGCTAATAGTATTACTAGTAATATAGAGGACTTTTAATTTATAATAAATACTTTACTAAAGAAATACTATACTAATTAATATATAGTCTATATTTAGTTATCTACTCTACTTAATATAGCTTAAATTATAGGTAGTAGTTAATAATAAAGATCTTAACTAGGAGGCTATCTCTAATATATATCGAATACTAGCCTAAGATAAAATACTAATACTTATAGTAGGTATAAAATATATTACTATAATTAATACTGTATAATTTTTTTACTAATAGAGGCTATATCTATCTACCTATTACTATATTACTATTATATTATACTAAGACTAGGAGTATGTTAAAAGTCTATTCTATAGATTTCTAAAATAATAGAATATATATCTAATATAAAATAAATAATATTTTTTAGGATTTATATATATTCTAGTAAGATTTTATTAATAATAAGGTTATCTATTCTTAGATACTAAATAATTATACCTTCTACCTATTATAGGTACTCTAATAATACTATAATTACTATATTATACTAAACCCTAATAAGGTATTTATTAGTTTCCTATCTATTAAGCTATTAGGCTAGAATATAACTTTACTAGGTATATCTATACTAGTGAACTAGCTAGAAGCCCTAATAAAACTAAAATTTCCTAAGATACTAATAGATTCAGGTATATACCTAGGTATAACTAGATTTCTTAAGAACTATATTCCTTTTTACTTAGCTAAAGCCTAACTACTATAAGAAAGGAAAATATTTCTTATTAATCTAGAATCTACTAAGGATAGACTATATAAAATCTACTTAGATAAAGTAATTCTTACTAAACTAATAAAATATAAAAAGGAGATATTTATAGTTATCTAAAGCTACTTTTAACCTCTTATAATAATATTTATCTACTATAATGTAAAATATTTTATATTTATAGATATTAATTTATTAAAGAAATATAGCTATAGCCTTATATTATTCTATATAAAATATAATAATAATAAATCTCTATTTTATAATATAATATAATATACTAAAGTAACACTATCTTTAACTATAGTAGAATCTATACTTTTCCTTAGTTAATTACTAGGTAAATCTAAAAAGAATTACTAGCTAATAGAGCTAGAAATATTAGATATAGTCTAGGGATTATATAAGCTCTATAATATTATTAAATAAAATATAAAGCCTATTATTATCTATATAGACTAGTCACATAGTAACTATATCTATTATTAAATAAATATTACTTATTATTACTATTAATATTAATAAACTTAAGCTATTTAGTAAGAGTAAGCTAGTTTATATAAATATTTCATATTAAATTATACTATAAACCTAAATAAGTATATCTAGTACTAGATATACTATTAAGACTATCTAGCTATACTAGGAATAATCTAGAAGACTCTTTAGAAATTATATAATATCTTAATATATATCTTTAAGGTATTATATCTATAGTATATATAGCTAGTATAACTATTATCAAAGGACTAGAAGAAGAGGCTCTAGAAGGGTTATCTAAAGAACTCTAAATAGTCTAAGATTATATAGATATTATAGAGTAATATAGTATCCCTCTATCTAATATAGGTATTATATAAACTATATAACAGTATATTATATGCTATTCCTATCTATAATAGTAATAAAATAGAAAAGCTATATATTCTAATTATATATCTCTAAGAGATTTTATAGTCTATAGATAATAATATAGGATATCCTAGATTTACCTAGATAATTAAAAACCTCTTAAGGTATAGCTATTCCCTATATAATAAGAATAATTACTAATTATATATAATACTATAGAATACACTTAAAGTACTAGATAAGATACTATAAGCTATGTAGAGTACTATAGCTAATACTAGAACTATCTATTCCTTTCTATATTATTATATTACCTAATTCTAGTATATATAATACAATTATATTTATCATAGATAAATTTATAAAATATAATATAGTAATCCCTAGATATAATACTTAGAGAGTAATTTAATAGATAAATATATTACTTATATACCTAATAGAAGATGACTAGGGCTTACCCTAATAAATTATATCAGACTATAACCTAAAATTTATAGCCTAGATATAGAAGGAAATTTTTAGGTAATAAAATATCTAATTATAATATACCACTGCTTACCACCCTTAAGCTAATAGCTAGTTAGAGTATTATAACTAGGTAATTAAACTATATCTATATATAGTAATTAGTATAATAAAAAGCTATAATAAATAGCCTAAGGTACTACTATAGCTATAAGTAATATTAAATAGCTATTATAATTCCTTAATAGGATTCTCTATCTATTAGCTAATATATAGTATAGCCCTACTAACCCTAACTACCCTAGAATTATATAGAATAGTAAAAGTTTAAAGCTTTAAATCTTATATTAAGGCTATAGAGGTATTAAAGATAGTAGATAGAATTATAAAATACTAATATAATAAGATATATACACCAATTATATTCTAGCCTAGTAATATAGTCTTGCTTAAGCCTATAAAGGCTATAATAGTCCTAGAGTACTATTACTAAATTATAGTAACTAATATATAGATCCTTTTTAAATTATATAGTATATTAGAGTATTAGCCTATAAACTAGAACTTTTTAAAGTATTAAAAATATACCTAGTCATCTTAATTACTTATCTTAAGTAATACTTAAAGGGTAATAATGTATTTAGCTAACTATTACTAGATCAGCCTAGCCCTATCTAGGTTAAAGATTAAGATAAATATAAATAAATTACTATAAAATATATATATAAGATGAAAGGAGATAAAACTAAGATATAATTTCTAGTTAAATAGCTAAGACATAAATTATAAAAATACTTAGTTAGATAAGAAGAACCTTTAGTATACTTAAGACCTACTTAAAGAATTTAAGTAGGTTATAATTTATTAATTATATATTTACTATCTAGTTTTACTATATCCTATATTTAGTATATCTATACTATTTATTCTATAAACTACTAGCTTTTTTTTATTTATATCTATAGTCTATTAAAGCTTACTTTTTCATTATTTATTATTATATCTTATATATTACTATATTTCCTTTATATTTATAGATGTTATTAATTATCTAGTAATACATAAATACTTTTAGTATAGTATATCTTGCTTCCTTACTTTATCTCTCTACTATTATCTTTTAGTACTTATCTTCTCTCTTTACTATATTACTTTATTACTACTTCTACTATTATATATCCTTTTCTCCTGTTATATATTATCTTCTTCTTTATTAGACCTTATTATAGAATTATTACGTACTATCTAGTATATCTAGTATAAAATACTACCTAGTAAGATTAGAAAATAATACTTAATCTTCCTATTAATATTAGCTAATAAACTACTAAGAATAACTATAAGATAAGTAGTAGTATTATAGATACCTATTAACTATAAACTATTAACTATAAACCTATTAACTATAAGCCTATTAATCTTAATACATTTTATAATAGCCTTAAGAAAGTAGGTAAACTACTCACTCAGTATAATCTATTAATACTATCTTTATTACTTCTAATATTACTAAAGGATATAAGAAAGATAGGGATTATAAAAACCCTATAAAAAGCTAAAATACTAGATATAAATAAAGTAAGTATTAAAGTAAAAGAAGCTATAGTTAGTAAGATGATAGAGGCTAAAGTATTATAAACTATATTTAAAATATATATAATAGATACCTAGAAGATTACTTAGGATAAGGAATATAATTTATCTATCTTTATACTATTAAAGTAGTAAATATAGATTAACTTTATAAAATTCTTACTATTCTTACTACTATCTACTATTCTTAAATAAAATAATAATAAAGGCCTAATAATACCTATAGATATTATTAATAATATAATATATGGCTATAATAATATATATAATATATATTATTATATAGCTTATATAATAATATAGCTATATATAAAGACTATAGTACTTTAGTATAAAATAATAATAGTATTAGAGAAAATCGTACTAATAATAGAGTATACTACTATCCTAAATACTAAGATAAGATTAAAAGACTTAAGCTTATAAAGAATTTCTTTTAATAATAAATTTAATAGCTTAAAGGGACTATAGTAACTATTTCTTTATGATAATTAAATTTAGAGTTAAGTAATAGGAATAAGAACTAAAGCTTATTAAAATAATCTTTAAATCTAATCTAATATTAAATAAGTATAATGAACTAATAATAAAGAAGATATAGAACTAGATAGCTTTAAAAAACTAAAAAAAAGATAATCTTAATAAGTTTAGTATCTTCTTTTATAGAGAACTAGTAACCCTTAATAGTTATTATATCTTATCTAGCTAGTAAAATAAAAGTAGAGATAATCCTTATCTAAGTATATTTTATAGAGGCTTACTTATCTTAAGGACTCTATTACTAAAGTTGATAAACTAATAGTAAATTTAGTAAAGCCTTAGACTAGATAGATAACTAAGGAAATTACTAAAGCTAAAATTATAAAAAAGAAATATATATATCTCTAAATCCTTAATAATAATAATAATAATAATAATAATAATAGTTTAGAAGATTATATTAATCTTTTTAATAATCTTATTAGTTATATTAAGTAGGCTATATAGTAATATAATTCTTAGAATATAGCTAAATCTATAAGTAATAAAGACCTTTTTAAGAGATATAATATACTAGATAGTATTAATATAGACTAGACTATCCAGCTAAAGATTATAAAAGGCCTTAGAATTACTACCTTATATATTATTAATAAAGCTAAACTTATCCTTAGAGAAACCTATAATAATATTATAGAAGACTCCTAAAAAAGCCTAAGCTATATAAAGAATATAATATTTACTAAATTAGCTAAAAAGATACTAATTAGAATTAAAAAGTAATACTTTAACTAGGTAGATAAAAAGATACTATTAATAAATATTAAGGATTAAACTTTACCTACTAAAGTATAACAGGTTATTTATTAATATACTAGCTAACCTAGATATTACTAAAAAGATATAGCCTATGCTCTTCTTATAAAGTAGTTATACTATATACTTTTCCTACTATACTTTTTATATAATTAATATTATTTCCTTACTTAAGATATCCTATATGTTAGATCTTCTACTTTTCCTGATAAAATAGCTTTTATATCCTATACTACTTATATATCCTATATAGTTATATATATTAATCTATACTTTTCCTTCCTATAACTTATACAATTCACACTTTTATAATACTTTTTATATAATAGATATCCTATAGGCTATATCTTCTGCTTTTCCTACTATGAATAACTTTTCCTTATAATATACTCTTTCTTACTATATTATAGTCTTATATATTTTATATTAAATCTAGCAGTAATACTACTTAATAATAGTATTTAATACCCTCCTGCCTTTTATATCTCTACTATAACTATATACTTTATCTATACTTTATATATACTTTTCTTTCTTCTATAGTTAAGGATTTCTATCTAGATATTACCTAGATAGTACAGACTAATGCTTCTATTTATAAACTTCTATCTAGAATAAGTAAATTATTCTAGATAGTATAGTTTAATACTTCCTTATTAGCTTTTCCTATATATATATATTTCCTTATTAGTTTTTCCTTAAACTATATCTTTATATTCCTCTTAGTAAGGTTACTAGCTTTTTAAAGAAGCTAGTATATTATGGTAGATATATAACTACATCTCCTTATCTTAGGATTATATATATATAGCTTTAGGAATAATCATCAATCTACTACTTTATACTTTGCGCATCACCATGCTACAGAAGTAGATAATTATTAAAATAATATTTCTTATTATACTAGTATAGTTTTTAATATAAATAAATAAATAAACTTAATCTTAATCTACTCTAATTATAGCTTCTATATAAAATATTTAGCTATAACTATATAAAGATATATATCTAATATTAGATAAAATTCTATAATTATATTCCTTATTAATTATTCTAAATATAATAAATTTAGAGATATTAAATCAAATAGCCTATTAAAATTTTCTATAATTAATAAATATATCTTCTTTTTTAAAGTATAGTTAATACTAGCTTTTTAATTATAATAATTATTTAACTAGCCTCTATAGGAGTCTCTTTATAAAAATAACTAATTTTCTAATTTATTTATTTTATTAATAGACTCTATGGCTTATTTATCTATTTTATTATTGTTAAGTATTAATCTAATAACTTAAGAGGTATAGAGCTATCATATTTTTTTACTTTATAAAGAGCTAGTACTAAGGTATATCTCTTAATTGTATAATTTAAAGCTATATAATATAAATATCTTATTTTAGTATAATATTAGATTTTCTTAGCTTTATTAACCTATTTCATATAATAATTTAGTAAGT
Source organism: Scortechinia acanthostroma (assembly GCA_011319215.2). Classification (NCBI taxonomy): domain Eukaryota; kingdom Fungi; phylum Ascomycota; class Sordariomycetes; order Coronophorales; family Scortechiniaceae; genus Scortechinia; species Scortechinia acanthostroma. Next base: position 10,394 of record JAABUG020107202.1, read on the forward strand.
TAGAGTTATAGTAGTTAGTTTCTAATGTATAAAGTTAGCTATATTTATAATAGTTAGTACTAGGGATATAAAAAAGATAGATATAATATAGATAATATAAGTATAGTTTATAATGATTATATTTCTTTTTTACTACTTAGCTTAGACTACTTTTTATATATAGAAAGCTTCTACTTAATCTATAATTATTTATAGATATTAGTAGTATCTTTCAAAGCTTATTTTCTTAATAATATTAAAAAGCTATAATCTTATCTCTATATTTAAGATATTATTAATAAAGATTTATTTTATATTATTAGTCTAGCTAGATCCTCCTACTTTTATTAATAATTAGTTAAAGATTATTAATATATTACTAAAAAGATAATTATTTTATTATAGATAGTAGAGTTCTTTTATAGCCTTCTTTATATAATAAGATAGTAGCTACTTAGTAAGCTTTAATTTATATTATTTAATTATCTTCTATAGCTATTAAGCTATCTAGATTTTAAGATTTGTTAGTACTTTATTCTACTATAGTATTTATCTTTTATTAGATCTTTCTATAGATATTAATATCTATAATAATATATTATTATAGTTTAACTAGTATTATTAGTATTATCTGTATTATTTATTTTAGCTATCTTAGCTAATTAGTTATTTTATCTAGTTCTACTTATTATATTCTATTAATTTATTTATTTATTTAGCTAATTTAGCTATCTCTTACTAATTTTATCTAACTACCTAGTAGTAAGTAATTTCTAATATTATAGACTAGAAGCCTTTAAAACTTATAATCTAGATTTAGATAGTAAGAGATTACTAAGAGATTCTAATTAAGACTATAGTAACTAAATATAATAAGAAGTATATAAATAATAGCTGAGATTATATAACTACTACTATCCATAGTAAATATTAGTGCCTAAGGCAGGTTATAAGTACTTAGTAAGCCTAAGCACTTAGCAGGCCTTGTCCACTATAATATTAAAGGGATTCTAGTTCCTATTTATACTTCTATTAAAGCTATAGAAGAAAGTACAGGTATAACTGACTAAGTATATAGTAATAATAGATATAGCTATCTCTGCATAATTCTATAGATTTAAAGAAGCAATATAATATACTTAATTTACTTATTGATATTACATCCTTCCCTATTTGTAGTAGCTGTTTGAATGGCTGTGCCTATGAAGGGGAAGATAGTTATTGTATTATAAACTAGGCTAGTAGATAGGAGTCTAAGTATAGCTAGGTAGCTATATAATATATAGGCATATGTGAGAGCACTTGCTACACACTGTGAGCCTGTATGTAGCAAACTGTAGGGGTCATATAGGTAGTACATGACCCATAGAGATATCATTGCCTACTAAGGTGTAAGATGCTTATACCTTAGTGATTAGTTTAACTATAAAGGTATAGCTACCACTATATTATCTACTATAATCTTAGAGTACTATATAAGTACTCTTATAGTTCTAATTACTCTACCTAATTAAGATAACCTAGTAGGAGCACTACTATATATTTTTACTAAGTAAGATAGTTTAAACTAGGAATACCCCTAACCTAGGATAATTATAACCTAATAATATAAATATATCTATAAATAAATATAGATATAGTACCCTAGATACTCCTAAGTATAGTAAATTACTAAATAGAGATCCCCCTAATTTCTAAGGGATGATTACCTAGCTATATAGAGATAAATTATTAAACTAGAGTAAATTAAATATAATATAGAGATATTCTAAAAGCTTACTAAAACTATTAAATATATATAATAAGCTATAGATATACTGAATTAGACTACTATACCATCTATATAGACTACTTAAAATAACTATAAGTAGACTAGACCTAATAAGATATAGATACTACTTAGGACTAGATCTATATTACCTATTATTTATATAGATAATAAAGAATCTAAACCACCTACTTATAATAATAATAAATACGATAATTTATTAGATATAGGTACTAAAGCAGTACCAAAGGTCCTATTTACTATAGGATTTTAATTTAAAAATATATATAACTATATTAAGTTCATTAATAGTATAACTATATACTTTAAGTAGTGCTCTTAATACTATATTAAATATTATTAGAAGATTAAAATAGTAGTTTTATTACTTATTAAAAAGATATTTAGCTAATAGATAAGATACTATAAGTTACTATCTGTAAAATAGATATAGAAATAGCTTATTTAATTCCTATTAAAGTAGGTTAATAACCTAAAGACTATAGTATATAATACTATATAGAAGTATATAAAAGCTAAATATCTAGAGTTATAGATAGTAGCTAATTTTATAATATATCTAGGGTAATAAAAGTCCTAGCTTATTATTAGCTACTTTAATAAAGAGGGGAAGATCTAGCTCTAAATAAAGCTATATATTAGTCTCTAAAAAGAGATGCTATTATATTAGATTATAGATAACCTCTTATATAATAGCTATATTAATAAGATTATATCTATTAAAAGCTAAATAATAGAATATAAACATAATCTATCTATAAGGGTAGATATTTCTAGCTATAAAAGCTACTAGGGATAGGGTAGAGGTCTAGAGAAGAAATATAATTTCTCTAACAAAAAGAAGTCTAGCTCTAGAGAGAATAGAGGTCTTATTTAGTACTATAACTATAGTAGTAAAGGCTATATTATAGCTAATTACATAAGTATAATAAGAGTAATATATAACTAAAAAACTAGATAGTCTAGTAAGTTATATAGTAGTAGTATTAAGCCTAAATAAGAGTACTATAGATACTATATCTCTAATACTAGATATAAGAGTAGTTATATATAAATCTATTAATAATATAGCTAGGAAGGCTATTAACTCTCTTCCAGATGTATAGGAGAACTTTATTAACTAATACTATAGTAGGCAAGGCCTGCTAAGTACTTAAGCTTACTAAGCACTTATAATGCTACCTTAGGCACTAATATCTTCTATAGATAGCAGTAATTATATAATCTTAGTTATTATTTATATACTTTTTATTATATTTAGCTACTATAGCTTTAGTTAAAACCTCTTAGTAATTTCTTACTATCTAAATCTAGATTATTAATTTTAAAGACTTCTAATTTATAATATTAGAAATTACTTATCCCCAGATAGTTAGATAAATTTAGTAAGAGATAGCTAAATTAGCTAAATAAATTAATAAAATAAAATAAGTAGAACTAGATAAAATAACTAATTAGATAAGATAATAGAAATAGATAATATAAATAATACTAATAACATTAGTAGTATAAACTGTAATACTATATTATTATAGATATTAATATCTATAGAAGGACTTAATAAAAAATAAATACTATAATAAAATAAAGTATTAATAGATCTTATAGTCTAGATAGCTTAATAGCTATAAGAGATACTTAACTAAATAATATAAATTAAAGCTTACTAAATAGCTACTATTCTATAGATAGTTACTATCTCTTAACTAGCTACTATATCTATAGAGTAAATACTAAGTCAATAAATAACTTTTATAGTATCTATTTTTATTGCTTTTTCAATAAAAGATAGTAAGAAAGTTAAAGCTAATTTTACTAAATCTAAAATAATGTAATAATATTAATAAAGCTACATATAATATTTTCTAAGTTAATTTAATAATAAAGCTAGAGATAGATTATCTATTATTTACTAGCTACTATAATTATATATAATATGACTTTATTAGATATAAAGATTAAATAGCTATTATAATAAGCCTTTAAATAGATTAATATACTTAGAATTATATTGCTAGCCTAGTAGACCTAAAATATATAATTAATTAGCTTAATCTTATATTTTAAGATAGAAACTGTATAAAGAAGGCTATAGAAGAACTTTATTATTTATAATAGAATAATTATTTTTTTAGTAATATACTAGCAGACTTTAATTAATTAAAGAATATAGCTAGGCTAATAATATAGAATAGATTGTGGCAGTTCGATATGATTTTGTATGGTAAGTTGATTGTTCTTTCTAAGATACTGAGGTTCTACCTATGTAGTAGCTCTACCATATGGTTAAGGAAAGGAACCACTACCGCAGGTATGAATAGGATAAGGAATGGGACATATTTAAGAATAATAAAGTAGATAAGTAGGCTCTAGAGTCTATTAATAAAATAAATAAATTAGAAAACTAGTTACTTCTATAAAGAGACTCTTATAAAGGCTAGTTAAATAATTAATATAATTAAAAAGCTAGTATTAACTATATCTTAAAGAAAATATACTTACTAATTATAGAACATTTTATTTAATAGGTTATTACATTTAATACCCCTAATGTTGGTAGCTCTTTGATGGCTATGCTGATGTAGGGGAAGATAGTTTGTTATTGTGCTAAGTTCTGGTGCTAAGTATAATCTTAGATACTAGGAAGGTATTATATAATAACATAATAGTATCCTATTATAGAAAAAAGAAAAAAAGATAAAATGAAAAAGTATTAGCTAACTATTAGATACTTATATTATTATATTATAATAAAAATTAAAGAAAGTATTAACTAACTATTAAGCTAGTAGCTAAATACTTTTTTATTACTAGTTTATCTAGGAGTATTAGCCTATAAAGCTATATCATCTTTATAGATAAGAATCTGGATGGTTAAGTGCTAATATTAATATTAGTTATAGGAGAACTAAATAGCAATAGATAATTAGAAAATAAGTATCAGATAGTTATATCTATAGGATAATATTTTAGAAGTTAGAAAGCTTTACATAAATTAATAAGGTCTAATATAGAACTTAATAGTAGATAGATAGTGAATTTGCTCTTAAAAAAGGTAGAGTATATTATAGTATCTATATTTAGCTTTATTAGTATATTAATAATTGAATTATAGACTTTAATTAGTAATAGCTAGTTTTAATACTAAAGATTTTAAGGGCAATAGTAATATTCTTTATAAGATTACAAAACTAATCCTCTAGGTGCTAGAGGGCCTTACTAGTATTAGTATTAAAGAAGATATCATTATTATAGTTAGGGGCCTTTATAAGTATTACCTATAATATATATATAGGCTAATCCTATATAAACTTATTAAAATCCTTATCTATTTTAATAATATTATCTTTTAATAACCTAAGTAGCTGTAGAGGCTATTTATTTTTATTATCAAATAAGATATTTACTAGTATATTATAAAGTTTAAGAATATTAATATCTTTTTTTAGCTTTATTTTTACCTACTTTATATAGTAATAAGTAACCTAGTTACTATATAAGGTAAGATTATCTAGTATATACTATATATAGGGGCTATTATTATTATTATTATTATTATTATTATCTAAATTAACCTAGTTTAGAGATTACTTATCTCTAGCTTATAGATTAATCTTTTAATTAATTATATTATTAATATTAGTAACAGCTATATTATACTCTTCCTCTTATTTTTTTATCTATACTAGAAATAAATTTTCCCTCTCTATCTACTACTAAGGATAGACTACTTAGCTATCTAATAGTTATAGATTACTAGTATTAAAAATATACTTAAAATTATTATTAATCTTATCTATCTTATTTTTATTTTTAAGCTATTTATTAATTATCTTAATAACTTCCTTATTATTAATAACTAGCTTTAAGATATCTAATTCCTAAGCTCTTCTCTTATAGTAATATTTAACTATCTTTATAATATAATTATATAGTCTCTATAAATAAAGTCTTTATTTAGATAAAATACTCTTTTACTATTTTAAGATAGTAGATATTATCTTATTAGTCTATAAATATTTAATAAGTTTTCTTCTTAATCAATTTTCTAGCTAAATTATAGAATTTATAGAATTTATAGAACTTAACTTAAATTTTAAGTATAAAGATATATATACTAAGTAGATAAAGTAGTTTCTTTTAATAGCTAAAGAAAATAAATATAGTTAATCTATAATAATATCTATAATAGGTATAGATATCTTTAGTACCTTAAACTTAGGATACTAGAAGGTATAGTATTAACTAAATTAAAATTAAGCTTAACTCTACTTATTAGTTTTATAGATATAAATATAAATAGGATATAGTTAATATTTTATACTCGTATTATAGCTTTATTAAAAAGCTTTTATTTTTTTTATAGTTACTTTTATAGCTTTCATAGCTGCTTTCTCTTTAGTTTTAGTAGGGGGATTATTCTTAGTTATCTTATTGCCATCCTTAATTATATTCTTACCAACTAGAGCTATTATTTTTCTAGCTCTAATCTTCTTAGATTTACCCTTTTAAGATATTCTTATCTAGTTAAGGTCTTTAAGGTTGAGGGCTTTATTTAAGATATTTAAGGTTAAGATCTTCATCATCCTAGCTATTAAGATTAGGCTAATTATTAAGATTAAGGTCTTTAAGGAGCTAGTAATAAAGGAGTTTAATATTATTAAGTAGATCTTCTTTAAAGCTATATTACTAGTATTATCCTTATTACTAGTTCTAATAAGGTTACTAAGGATAATATTATTAAAGAGCTTGATATTTTCTCTTAAAGGTAGTTAGATAGGCTAGATAGATTTCTAAGTGCTAGCTTTATAGGGCCTTATAGCCTTTTACTAATAATATAAGTAGTAATATTAGAGTTTATAACTATTAGATCTCCCTTAGGAAATTTTAGCTAAATATATAATATAGTATTTTACTATAACTTAGCTTTAGTTTATCTTTATAAAGTATCTAGAAGTCCTCTTGGTAGATAAATAATATATTCTAGTAGTACTAGGATATTTGCTCTTAGTAGTAGGTAAATATATAAAAACTATTATAAGAATACAGTTATAGATAATTCTATAATATAATTTACTAATAAAGACTCTAAACATTTACTAGTTAAGGGAAATTAAGTAGAGTAAATAGAGTTAGAAAAGTTAAAGATAATAGTAATAAATATGGAATAAATAAATAGAGATAAAAAATAATAAATAAGCTATTATAATAAACTATATAATACAGTATAAAGAAAAAATAGTAAGCTATATAAGATAGCTAGAAAGAAAAAGGGGTAGTAGATAATATATTAATCTTAATAACTAAAATTATACAAAAGATAAGATAACTATTTTTTTATATTAAATTTCTAAACTAAGTCTTTTATATTATTAAGTTAATTAATTAATATCTATTAGTTTTATTTATTATTATATGCTTTCTATTTGATAAGATATTAGACTATTATCTTTTATTTATCTTTCTTAGCTGGTAGTATATATTTAGTAATAATCTTCTTAATTTTATAAATTTAATATTAATTAGTGTTACTATTAATATATACTAGGCCTAGTTCTTTAGGCTTCTATAAAAAGGGATTATTATTATAATATTACTCTAAGTATAGTATAGAAACTATAGGATAAATCTTTTAGTCTATTAGGAAATCTAATTAGTATACTAAAGGACCTATTTTCTTAAGAACTTTAAATAGTCTAGTATACTAATTTCTAAACTTTTAGCTAAGTATAGACTATATAGTATAATCTATATATAGCTCTAGTAGAACTATATCGTCTTTATTAAATATAATTAGTATATATTTACTATCATATTATTACTTTATTACTAGGGTAGAGAAATAGTACTTCTACTACTACTATATAATAAGAGAATAATTACTTGTTTAATATTATTAGTAATAATTATTCTGTATATAAGTTTATATAATAATACTTATATAAATATATTCTTTATTATATTAAATACTCTCTACAGCTTTAGGAAAAGTAAAGACTAATTAGTTAATTTATTAAGTAATATAAATAGTAGAGGAATATCTTAATTATCTAGTTATTTTATTTACTCTATCTATTAGTCTAGATATAATAAGCTATTAAGTAATATAGTACAACTTTAAATATCTTTATTAGATTTCTTTAAAGTTCTAAAATAAATTTTAGATCTTTATTAGAAATTGTAAGATTATTATAAGCTATAATCTCCTTTATCTAGTATAGTAAGTAATACTTTAGCCTACTATTAGATATTTTATTTAATATACCCTAGGATCACAGTCATCCTCTTTATAAACTTATCTATAATTTATTATAAGGGTATTAAATATTCTAGTATCTAGTAAGCTAATAATAATATTCATTATGATAATATAAAACAGAATAGCTAGTATAAAGATTGGTTATAGGATACTATAAGATTAATAGTATTTAGTTTAACTTTTTTAAGGTAATAGTGAATATATAGATTTACCTAGTATTTTACTTAGTTAAAAACTAAATTATTAAGTAACTCTATTATCCTATTAATACTAGAATAACTATTTTTATTATATACTAACTATAATATCTTATATAGTAAAGTATATAATATATAAAGGGAATTATTATTAGTATAGAGTAGACTATCTTATAATATATTATAAGATAGCATAACTATAATAATTATCTTATTATTCTAGTAAAGAGTTTATATAACTCTAGACTATTATATATCTACTAGATAGTCCTTAATAATCTTCTACTTAAAGTCCTAGATATTATAATACTAACTATAACTAGGACTAGTTACTTATTAGTATTATTATAAAAGATATTAGAATCTAATATTATTAATTCTAGTTTATCTTTTATAAAAGATAGAAGATATAATAGAGTATCGATTATAATATATATCTTACTAGGCTTATAAAATAAGGTTAGATTTAGAAAGAGCTAAATATATTATAATATATAGACTAAGTAGGGATTTAGCTTATCTATTAATAAGATAGATAGGATAGTGTATTTTATAATATCTATTACAGTAATATAATTAGTATAAAAGTATACTCCTACTTTATAGGATTCTATTATATATCTAATTTTTTAGAGAACTTATAGAAGGCTAGAAACTTTAAGCTCTATTAGCTAATAATATTTTTTAGTAGTAACTAATATATAGCTTAGAAATAGTATTAGTAAAACTACTTCTAGTATAGGGCCTTTAGATTAATCCTAATTTATATTAAATAATAGATTATTGTATATATTATATTAGATATAAAAAACTATAGCTCTATATTCTTAGTACTTTAATAAGTATTATAATATCTATATATAATTATAAATCTATATCTTAATATATTAATATAATCTTATTTTTTAAATACTCCTATAGGCTTTTAAAGGACTTAAATTCCTTATCTATTATATTATCTAATAGGGTTTATTTAGTATAGAAGCATCTAGCTCTACTTTTTAATAGGCCTCTTTATAAGAGCTATATTTTATAGTCTTGTAGAGGCCAGATTATTACTAAATAGAAAGGAATATAGTTTCTTAGCTACTTTGTTAATCTAATATAAGTATTAAGATTAGCTAATATAATTAGGAATTTTAGGTTAGTAATAACTTCAAGCTTTTTATCAAGCTTTTTATCTATAGTAGTTATATCTAGTAATAAGATATTCTAATCTAATAGCTATATAGATAGGAAAGTAATAAATGTCTTTTATAGAGACAGGGCAATCCTTATCACTTTATATTTATATAGGAATTCTAATAAGTACTATATATATTTATTAAAAGCTTTACTCTATAGAATAAGGTTATTAATATAGATCTATAGGAAGTATTTTATTAGTATAAAAATTAAGTTAATTTATTATTATATATATAGTATAGAATTAATAAATCCTATAGGATATATATAAAAATATTCTTATCTATAATATATAATTATATCTATAAACTATTTAGAATTAGGGTGTAATAGCTACTAATAAAATATTACTATTATATCTAATTAAAATATAAGGATAACTAGTATATTCTACAATGATTATAGCCTATAATAGAACTAGGTAGATATCTAGGATAATAGCTATATTTATACCTTAAAAATTAATAACTACCCTACTTTTTATCTTACTATAGAGTATATAATTAATAATAAATACTAGGGATAGAGGGAAAGGAGGTTTATTAAATTTTAGTAGTTTAGAGGTAGGCTAAGGAGATATAGTAGGGTTTGATATATAGACTAGAGCCTCTAATAGTATAACATTTATTAAAAAGCCTATTCTATTTAGAGTATATAAAGTATTAATATTTTATTAATAATTTAGTAGTACTTATGTCTAATATTATATAGTTTTATAATCTTCTTAATTTAACCTTTCTAATCTAGTTTTAGGTAGATTTATATCTAGTAGTCTTCTAGGACTATGATAGTCTTAGTATTTATCTAGACTATTAAGTATTTTATAATAATATCTATAAGCTTTTCTACTATAACGCTAGATATAGATATTATTTTCTAATATTATAGTTATAGATTTATTAATATTAATCTATAATAATTTTATTAAGTATTTAGGTAGTATTACTACTAGATTATATATATATATAGTATTAATATAATAGATACTTATAGCCTTAAATTCTAAGATTAAACTAGCCTTTTTATAATACTATATAGTAACTAGTTTATCCATTCAATTAATAGTAATAATATAGGAAAAATATATATCTTAAATATAGGAAAATAAAGGTACTTCTATATACTAAGCTACATTAGATATATAATTACAGTCCTTAATAAGCCCTTTTTATTTAATCAGAACCTTAGCTATACTATATAGTAGAATAATAACTTTTTATTATATATATACTAGTTATGCATTAGCCTAATAAGATTTTAGTGATATTATTAGTATAAGCTTAATATCTAATAAGATACTACTCTTATCCATTATATTATAAAATTAATAGTAAATCTATATTTACCTAGTATATTAGCTCTAATAAGTAGAGTAGCTTTAAATTCTTTAGTAAGATAGGCTTAATAGATAACTTGATTATATATCTTCTTATACTATATTTAGCTAGAAGGAATAATAAGAATAGGATAAATTAAGTGCTTATAAACCTACTTATAATCTCTTAAATTAGGGGAGGGATAGGGCACTAATAAATTTAGATATTAGATAAATATAGTAGAAGAAAATTACTATTAATAATTATAAGGATATAACTAGAATCTAAGTAGATAGTTATAGTTTATTTATCCTTATATAGATACGCTTTAATAGTTATATACCTCTAAGATTAGAATTGTATACTATTAATAATATTACTTAGATTATATAGGCTAAGCCTTAATAATTAGTAAATTAGTTATATCTATATAAAAAGCTCTAAGTCTACTATAGTTAGGTATATAGATATATAAAGTATATATTGGTATATGTATCTTAGTCTTACTAGCCTTTATACTTATAATTATTATACTTAGGTAGATGGGCTTTAGTCTCCTTAGAGAATTCTACTTTATTAATTAGGCATTCCTTATATTTAGTCTCTCTATAACTATAGGTACTAATATTTTATTTACTATAATAAGCCTAGATATAGTTCTATATAAATCCTAGTTATAAGTAGTTTAATTAATAAGAATAGCTTAGGTAATTCTAATTATATAGCAGCTAATTCTGCCTTAAGGTAGGTAGTAGTATTAAGACTCTCTAGGTTTTATTAGCTCATTATATATAATCCTATAATTATAGTGTATAAAATTACTAGTATTAGGGCTAGTAGTTACTATATATATAACTAGGGAAGTACTAAACACTATATTAAGATAGTGAAGGATTAGAGGGGTTATATCTAGGGGAGCTATAAGTTTTATAGCTAGGAGAGGTATAAGGAGTAGTAAAATTATAATTAGGAGGAGTAGAGAGGCTATAGCTAGGATAACTAGGAGAATTATAGATAGAAAAATAGGGAGCTCTTATCTATATAGCTTAAGGGTATCTATTATAAAATCTACTATATAGAGAATTCTGGACGACTACTTATAGAGTAAGATAGTATAGTATAGGGAATATATCTATAGTAGTTCTAAACTTATTAAACTAATTAGTTTATTTTTTATTTAGAATTATAATAGAGTTAGATATAATTATTAACTTATCTAGTTTATTAATATATTTATAAGGGTATCTTAAAGTTATGCTATATTTAGAGTATAAGTAGAAAGTTAGTACCTCCTTTACTATATTATTTAGCTAAGGACACTACTAATATAATATATAAGAAAGAAGGTTATCTAGTAATTATATTTGATATAGTATAAGATATATTATCTAGCTATTATTAGGCTTAGCCAGGAGATAGTTAAAAGTATTTTTATAGCACTAAATACTAGTCCTTAATATTTATACTATAAACAAGACCTTATTAGGTAATATTATCTAGTTTAGAATTTTATTATTATACTACCTCTCTATAGAAGTATGTATCTAAGTTTTAGCTAATTTTAACTATAAATTAGGATTATTTAGTAATTCTTAGCTAATTTATAAAGGCTACTATAAATCAGTAAAAGATTTTATTATTCTTTTTGTATATCTTACTACCACCCTAGGTAAATAGTATATCTAGGTAAAAAAATCTAATATCAGTAGGATGCTAGTGACTACCTATTTATCTATCTTAGTAGTTAGAGATATTATAGGAGGTTCTTATAGTACTATTATTATATAATATTAAATAGAAAGTTATTATTGTTAGTAGCTCTTTATTAGCTAAGCTAAATAGAGGTGAAGATAGTTATTCTTCTTCTATCTAGCTATAATAAATAAGCTATAATAGAATAGTAGTTATATAACTAGGGATATAATAATATCCTATTAAATAATAAAAAAGGTAAAAAAGAAAACTATCTAGCTAGATATAAATCCTCCTAAAGGAAGAAAATATTAATGATTATTATAATATTTATTAGATATAAATTCTAGAAAGAAACAGTTAATAATTATTATAATATTTAGATAGAATAAGAAAGTAAAGAAATAATTATTTATAATATAAGGCTTTTACAGATAACTAGATAATACTTTTTTTTAGCTAGAATAGTAAAGAAGGATTCTATATAATTATAATAAGTATTAAAATAGCTATATAGACTAGGAAAATAAATATATTAAAGAGAAATAATATTATTATATAGAAAGATAAATAGAAAAAGTATTAAATAAAGAAGTATATAAAATAAAGAAATAAAAAAGTAATTATTATTTAAATATAGCTAACTATACTATCTAAAAGCTTTCTTAGATATCTCTTAGTTTTTAATAAGAGTAGCTAGTTATTAAATATTATAGAAGATAACTATACTTTATTAAATATCTTAAAGTATATTTATTTAATATAATATAAAGTCTTTATAATATTTTCTATATATATAGTATTAGTTATATATTTAATATTTTTTACTAAAGTCTATTAGAGGATAAAAGATAGCTTATTCTATAAAAATATAACTATATCTTTATCTACTTTAAGAGCTATAATATCTAACCTCTATTATAAGTAAGACTATAATAATTTATCCTTAATAATAACTATTAGAATACTATAATATAGTAAAAGATTCTTATTTTTAGCTAGCGTAGCTATATTCTATATAGTATAATATTCTATTATTTATTTTAGATAATATTTAAAATTAGTAGATAGAGTATTATTTTTCTATTTAATTTTATTATTATTATTTAAGCTTAGCTTATATAAAGTTTTTTTATATATTATACTTTTTATCTACACTTTTTCTAGATTAGTAATTAAATTATCTTTATAATCTTTAAAATTATAATATTTAGTATTTCTAAGTAGATTATTACCTATTTTATTAGATTATCTTTATATAATAAATTGTAAGCAAAATAAATATAGAGTAATTATTATCTATTTTAAATCTTACTAAAATAGAATACTAGATATCTATTAGCTTTATCTTTCTAATCTATTATTTTCTATTATTTAAGTATTACTTTAATTTTTATATTATCTAAGCCTTATTTAGTAATATTAATCTTCTATTATTATTAAATAATCTAGAATTTAATTATTTAAGTCTAATAGATATTATATACTTTAGTTTAGTATTCTAGTTATATTTTAAATAATTTTTTTTTAACTTTAAGTTAAATAGTCTTCTAGATATATAGAGAAAGCTATTTATAAGAAACTATTATTATTAGCTATTTAGTATTATTTTATATACTAATATTATAGTAATTTTATTATTACTTTTAAAAATAGGATAGTATAGACTAATTAATAAACAGTATCTTATATAATATTATATGTATCTAGCTAGTCTAGAATAATATTAGTTGTGTTATATCTAGTTTTAGATTAGAAATTTAGGATAGATAAGTAATATAATAAACTAGAATTTTATAAAATCTATATTATAAAAATAGTATATTATTAAAAATATAATAAATAGATTATATTTAAATTATTATACTATTACTATTAACTTAATTTTTTTTTTCTATAATCTTTTACTTTATAAGCTTTTTATCCTCTATAACTTTCTGTTCAAGATTAGTTTTGTTAATTCTACTTATTATAGAGTACTCTTTCTTAAACTTCTTTAAAAAAGAATTATAATTAAAATTATTATTAAGCTTATAGTTATTAAAAGGCCTCTTTAGATAACTAAATACTAAATTTTCTAGTATTAGATTATAAAGAGATAGATACTATATAGTTTTCTTAACTTTCTTCTTTTAAGATATCTTCTAGAATATCTATAATAATATCTTTACTTAAAAATCCTATACCTAAGAATCTTAGATATATATATAATCTTCTTAATATAGATTTCTATTATAAATTAAGTTCAATTTATCTTTATAAAGCCTCTAATACCCTTATTAATAGATTAAAAAAATATATTAGAAAAATAGTTAATAATAATTTAGTAAATAATCTAAAGATAATAATTATAAATATATACTATATATTAATAGAGAAATTAAATAAAGAAGATATAGATATAAAAAATAAAGTAGATAGAAAAAAGAAATATATTATTAGAGAGATAGTAATTTAAAGATAGATAGTAATCTAAAGTAGTAAATAATAAGAAAAGTATAGAATAGTTTAAATATAATACTATTATATAGATATAAAGAGTTATATATATTAAGGAAATATATTCAAGAAAACTTAGAATATTACTAGATAAATAGATATATATATATAAATTACTTACTTACTATATTAATCATTATTTTATATTAAACTTATCTACTAATTCCTTTATATTACTTGTTTAATCTATAGATATCTAGATATTTATTAATTATTATAATCTTTTTATTTAATAAGATACTAAGTTACTACCTTTTATTTACTTTTTTTAGTAGAAAGTAATTACTTTATTAAAATTCTATTAATTTTATAAAACTTATACTTCTTAGTATTATTATTTATATAGATAAGGCTAGATTCCTCTATCTTATAATTAATTAAATTATTCTTATAATATCTTTTAAGATATATAATAGATATGACTAGATATAGTTTCTAATTTTTTAAAAAGTCTAGTCTATATATTAATAGTTTAATATAGTTAAATATCTTAAATAGGCTAGTATATTAATTACCTAATCTTTATCTAAGGATTAATTGTATAGTATGTAATTACTTTTATAAAAGATAAGTAATATATACTACTTATTATATTAGTCTTCTATAATAAGAGCTATAATATAAGTGGCTTCTATTACTATTATTTAGTATATAAATAATCTATCTTTAAGATTTTAAAAAACTATATTTAATAGTATAAAGAGATATAGGCTATATATTAATTTATAACAAATAATATTAATTAATATATTCTTTATTAAATTAAATACATTTTATATTACTAGTAGAGTTAATAGCTAGTTAGTAACTTTATTAAGAGAGACTATAATATAAGAAAGATAGATCTTAATTATTTAGTTAGTTCTCTTATTTTAATTATCTATTTAAATATAATAAGCTACAGAATATCTTTATTTAATCTAGAGATTTTAGGAATTTCCTTTAGATATTAAAGATAAACTTTAGATTATAATCTAAGATAATATATCTTAGTATTTCTTAATCTTCTTTATTAAATATTATTAATAAAATTTCTATCTACTTATATACCTTCTATTTTATATAACTAAGACTTATTATTATATACTTTATTAATTTATTAATTATAGATATAGTAGTATTAAATATTCTAGTATCTAGTAGTACTATAATAATATTAATAATAATTATAAAAAAGAAAATTATAAATATTAAAATTAGTTATATAACTCTATAGAGTTAATATCTTTTAGATTACTTTTAGTATTTAGGATAATAGTAAATATATTGCTTAATCTAGTATCTTAAATAATTAAAATTTAATTCTCTAAGTAGTTTAATTATCTAATTAATCGTTAAATAACTATTACTATTATATATTGGCTAAAGTATCTCTTAGAGTTATATATAAAGAATATATAATAAGTTATTATTTATATAAAGTAAATTCTTATAGATATAGTATAGTAGAGTTACTAAAACTTTAGCTCTATTTATTTTACTAAAGTATATTAATAATCTTTAATTATTATTTATTTATTAAGTAGTTATTAATAATCTTTTCTATAAACTTATTAAGTATAGTAATACTAATTATAATTAGCTCTAGTTATCTATAAATATAAAAGATATATCTAAATAAGATATTAAGCTAATTAATATTTAGTATAGTTAGATTTACTTTATTCCTTATATAAGATAGTAAGATAAGATATTAAGAACTATATATATTTTACCTAGTTTATAATAAAGCTATAAATTTAGGAAAAGTTAGATATATTATAATAAGATAGAGATTAATTTTATTAGTAGATAAAGTTTATTAATAAGCTTATCTATTAAGTAATATTAATTATTACTATATAATTTATATAAATATAAATCTTTATTTTACTAGCCTTAATTATATATCTTATCTTTCTAATGATCTAGATAAGATCTAAAACTTCTAGTTTAGTTAGCTAATAATTTTTCTTATATAACTTAAGAATATAATTAATAAGACTATATTTTTTAAAGGCTTTTTTAATTCATCCTATCCTAGATTAAATATAGATTTAGTTACTATATTAAATTTAATATAGAAGACTACTATACTATATCCTCTTCTTTTTAATAAATTAATATTAATATATACTAGTAAATTAAGATTTTAATATATTAATATTATAAGATTTTTAAGATAGGCTTATAAAGAATTAAATAATTTATACTTTTTCTTAGTTATATTATTAAGTAGTATATATTTTATATAATACCTTTTTATCTTATTCTTTATAGTGTCTTAGCTTAATAACTAGGTCTTTCTATTCTATAAAGATTATATATCTACTAAAAAATATAATATATAATTTTATAGCTATCCTATTAGATCTATATAAATATTAAGATTAGCTAAAGTAACTAGAAATTTAAGCTATATAATTGCTATAATCTTATCCTCTACTATTATTATACTAAGTAATAATTTATTCTATTTAAGGACCTAGACTAATAGAAAACTAATAAATATTTTTTTAGGGCTTAATATTATCTATATTTCTATATATTTACTAAGAAAAGTTATTAGATATTTCTTATAATTCTTAAATATTTTACTATATAAGATAATATTATTAATATAGATTCTAAGGAAATATTTTATTCTCTAAAATATTAAATCTACCTATTTTTAAATATAGGGAATAGAATTAATAAAGCCTATAGAGTAGATAAAGAAGTATTCTTATTCTTAATGGATTATAATACTAATAAACTATTAAAAATTAGGGTAAACTAGCCACTAATAGAATATTATAGTAATATCTATAATTATGATATAAGGATATTTTATTAGTTTAGTAATAATTTTAGCTTAAAAGGGTACTAGGTATATATCTAATATCATTACTATATTAATTTCTTAGAATTTAATTACTACTCTACTCTTACTAGACTACTTAATTATAAAAATAGATAATATTAGAAATAAGGGTTTATTAAATTTTAGTAATTCTAGATTAGACTATATTAATATTATAAGGTCTAGGATATACATTAGTATATTAGATAATATAATATTTATAAAGAAGCTTATCCTATCTAGTTAATATAAGCTATTAAAAGTCTTATTAATAATTTTTTAATACTATAGGCTAATATTATATATCCTAACTAATTATTTAATCTAGTTTTCCTAGCTATCTTTAAGATAGATTTTTATCTAATATTCCTCTAAGATCTAGATAGTGTTAGTATTTATCTAGATAATTAGATTTATTATTAGTAATTTGGCTAATTTATCTATAATCTATAGAATACTATATATCTACATATTATTCTTTAATATAGGTAATTATAAAATTATCTACTCTAATATATAATATCTTTACAAATTCTTCTAATAAAATAATAGATAGATTATATATATAGAGTATATTCATATAATAAATATTTATAGCTTTAAATTCTAATAAAATATCTAATTATTCATAATAGTTAAGTATTACTACCTAGTCTAACTAGTTTGAGATATAATATAACTAAAATGTATATCTTATATATATAAGGATAGTATAAACTACTTATATTAAGATACCTTAAAAATATAGTTATAATTATTAAATAAATTCTCTATTTATTTAATTAATATTTAGGTAGTTAGATATAGTAGTATTATTATTTTCTTCTATATATATACTAATTATAGATCCATTCTATATAACTTTAGAGAAATAATAAATAGAACTTTAGTATTATTATAAAAGGTTATAGTAGCTTTCTATAGTATAAAATTAATAATAAAGCTATATTTTCCTAGTATATCTATACTAATAAGAAGGTTTACTTTTAGGCCTTAGATTAAATATACTTTTATCTAAATTTCTATTAGATAGTATCTAGTACTATTATTTTACTAGAAGAAATAGTAGGATAGATATAAATTAGATACTTATAAAAAAAACTATTTAAAATATCTTAAATAGGAATTAGGATAGGGCATTATTAGATTTATATATCTAGTAAATAAAATAAGAGAAAGTCCTTATTAATAATTATTATTATATAGCTAGAATCTAAATAGATTATTATAGCTTACTTATCTTTATATAGATATACCTTCATAGTAGTATACTACTAAGATTAAATTCCTATACTATTATATTATTTAATTTATATTAGATTAGTCTTAATAACTAGTAAGTTAGCTATATCTATATAGAAGGCCCTAAGCCTATTATGATTAGATATATAGGTATATAGAGTATTATTGTGGTGAGACATGTGACTATGGGGCACAACATGCACATTCCCATTAGTAGAACTTAGGCAGATTATTAATCTACTACTATAATATACTATATATATATCCTACTATAAAATAGTAGTATGTCTTTCTTAATCTAAGATCTCTAATTAAAAAGCTCTTCTCTAAGAATTTTTCTCCTTATCTACTAACAAACCTTACTTCTCTAAATATATTGAACCATCTGTAAGGGACCCCTTGCTAGCTAGATAGGCTATTATTAAAAACTATCTTAAATATTATAAATTAACTAGTTACTTATCTTATCTAATAATTAAGTTATTAAGAGTGATACTAGCTTGCAGCATACTATCAGGATTTTCTAAATTAGATAATATTACCTAAGCTAGTTATCTAAATCAACTATATAGTCTCTTAGTACCTAGATCCTCTTCTAATCTAAGCTATATCTACTGTATTATTAGGCAGAACTAGAGCTATATCTTAACCTATTATATTATAATATCTAGAAGACTAACTATATTCCCTAAGATAAGTTTAAATAGTGATTAGGCACTTCCTGTCTAAAACTAATAAAATTACTACTATTAAATATAAAATTCTAAGGAAATAAAGCCTAAGGCTATATAAGCAGAACCTAAGGTAGTAAAGATAAAGCCTTAGAAAGCTATCTCTATTAAAAAGATACCTACTATATTAGATTTTAACCTAATCTTTAGTAGTAAATATTCCTTTTTTATAGAATTACCTTAGGTATTACTAGCCAGCATACAGGCAGTATCTAACTCTTAACTATCTAGCTTAGATCTAATATAATAAGGATTATTTATATTATATTACTCACCTATAGTTAAAACCTAGCTATTATACTTATCTAATAAAGATACAGTATCTAGCTCTAGTAATCTACTACTAGATCTAGACTTACTATTTAACCTCTATAAGATAATCTAATCTAGGTAGGGAATACTAATTAGTATAGCTAATATTAGATAGGGCCTATTTGTTGTATGCACATTGGTGCTTGCCTAGTGTGTCATGTAACACTTGCACTTCCATCCATGTCAGTAGCGGTAGCTCAGACTAGTTAGAAGGAATCAACATACTCTTCCCCAACATAGGCTTTGCTAATATTAAGCTACCAATAAATGGTAGCATGTCCCTGGGATATCTAGGAAAGTAATTAGGCCATACCAATTATATAAATTTATTTTTTAACTTTAATTCTAATAATAAATAATGTTGCAGTGGTTCTCCTGCGCCTATTAATTTTCCTTTATAAATAGAATTCTGCTAAGTTCATTCTACTACCTTTTACTGCTTTCCTAATAAAGAAATTAGCAGTACTATAGTTAGTAGTAACTCTACTATATTCTAATTCTACTATATTTTGATTCTACTACTTTCTGACTTTCTGTTCATTAAATTATCTAAGTATTATTATTTATTATACTTTTCTAGTTTCCTTCTGCCTTTAGTTATCTGTATTTGCCCACAGCCTTAAAAATTTGATCTTTTATTGAATTCCACATTATTTCTGCTATTTCTGCCTTTCAAGTAACTAGAATTATCATCTTCTCATTAAACAATCATCAATATAAGTTAAACTAATCATCTTTATGTCATTAACTTGTCATACTAATCATTCCCTAGTATATAACATCCCAAAGTATTAAGGTTGATGAAAAAATCATCAAAGCTGCAAATTAGTTATGGCAGTTTAAGGAATCTAGACATAGAACTATAAAAGACATTAATACTAAGACTTTAGCTTAAGTCACCTACATTCTTTGGTATAGGTCTGATCTGAACATTAAGAAAGCTATCCTAGATAATTAGATATACTCTAGGACATCCGCCGCGGCAGCAGTTAAATAATTCCTTAAGGATATAGAGTTTCTGTGGGATGAGCAATAGTATATCTTATACTATAATACCTACTCACAAAACAATAACTGTATGGTAAAAAAACCACTTAGAAGACCTTAGAATTATACTCCTCCACTGACTCCTTATTATCTATCTTTTATAAAAAAGATAACACTATTTAAAACCCCAAAACCAAAAGAAGGATAAGATAATCACACTAATTTCCTAATCTCACCTAACTTTGAAAACTAGATCAGTTAATTAGATCCTTTTAAAGGATATAGATTATGTAGAGAATTATCCCCTTCTAAGAAACTAGAAGAGCCTATTCTTGACTCACCATTATTACCTAGATCTTTAGAATTTCTGAGAACTGCAGTACCGAGCCTATTATTATCAGAAGATCTACTAACTATTAAATCCCTAATAATAACCATAGCTAGACTAGGTCAAGAAGCTGGCCTGAATAGGGGGAATTTGATTTTCATAGAGATTTAACAGGAGTAACTTAATACAATAATTAAGAATGCAGTAGCTGCATCTATTTAGATGTTAATTAATACTTAGTTTACCCCTTAGCAGAGAGGCAATGGCAGGGCTAACTAAACTAACAAAAATTTAGGAGAAACTAATAATACTGCTAATAATCAACTTTAATCTAAAGAACTAGTTAATAATTAGTATTAATCAGATACTGATAGACACAGTCATCATTAATCTAAGGAACCAGTTAACAGGAATGATTAATATTAATTAGATATAGACAGACATAAAGATTATCCTAGATAGTGAAACTAAGATGATAATTATGACAGCAGTCTAAGCAGTAATAATAGTGATGACTTTCCCTATTAATACTGTAACAGTACTGCAAGAAAATCCTAAGATACTAATATAACTAACAAAAAACACATAACAGGCGGTAGCTGGCGTGCAGCTAATATAGGGTTTTTCTATCCTAATATACCATTCTCTTAGGGAGGTAGAGAAATATATAAGAAAGATAATAAGACCTTCTACTATTCTATAGTAGTATTTACTAATTAGTTACATGTGGCTGAATAGTCAAAATTAGTAATAAAGATTAGCCAGAATCTTAATACCTGTTTCTGCGGAGAAGCCATTCACTAGTGGAACTCTGAGTTAGATAATATTAACTAATACAGGCTAATCCATACAACTAACATCAAAGACTAGTGTTTAATTCTTAAAAAATAATTCTAATTGCCTCTGAGTTAAGCTCACTAGAGATTAGATGATATAGTTTACACCATTACTAATATTATTATAAAACAACCACTGTCTTCTTACATAGTATTAATTATTGCACTTGCTAAGCAGTGTGGTGAGGGTGAATTAGAATTTCTATTAGTATTAAGAGCTTAGAGGAATATGGATATGGCTCTCCACAAATTCATTAATAAACCAGATGAGAAGATGACTATTACATAATTCATTAATATACTAAACAGAAAGTTAATAAACTAGTTTGATAAATTTAGCTCTGGTATGCAACCATCTTATTATCTTATATCATAAATAGCTGCTTGGAACACCCTATGTAGTGGCTTCTGTGGCCAATATCCCCAGCCTGCTTGGTTATGTATACCTAGATATGGTCCTTAGAACTACAAGTCTGGTTATAACCCTAACCCTAATTACTACCCTGCACCTCCTTAACAGGGTTTTCCTCAACATACTAAACCTAGTCATGCCTATCCTACTAATAGAAATATATATAGGAACCAGTCACCTTACTGGTCCTAACACCAGTAATCCTAGAGACCGCAACCATAAGATTATAAGGCTAACAATAATTAACAGCAGAGAATATTGGTGCTACCTCCATCACCTAATACTAATCAGCCTTACTAACCTAATCAGAATTTCCAGACTTTCTGACCCCGCGGAAGTTACTGAGGTAGATTTACCCAGAGACCACCCTGAGTATATCACGGCGATGAGCATAAGTACTATGCTGAAGCCAAATTAAGCAAATACCATAATGGAGAAATAGAATTCCTAGAGAGTTAGGAATGGCCTGATAAGCAACCACCTGATTATTATGATTAAGACCATGATGACAAAATACAATATCAGAACTAGAGTGGAGAACTTGATGCTCATGCAAACTTTGTACATCTAATATAATGCTATACATGTGAATAGGAATTTCCATTAGGTAACACCCTATATGCTTATGTTCTAGATTGTAAGGGTTCTGGCGCGTTCCATATAGATATTAGTGACTTGCCTATCATTAAAGCAAAACTAATGGACATTACTCTGCATAATAGTATAGGATTTTGATCCTGGAAATATGCCACAGTCAAGGCATTTCTTGATATGGAGAAACTGATGACAACGATTTGCCTGGACTCCGGCTGTATGATAATGATTGTTGACAGGGAATTCTTATTAAAATATCTGCTGACCATACAGATCCAGGAATGCCCTATCCCAATACCAGTTAGAGGGATAGCGAACGGCTTTACCAGTACCCATTTTCTAGTGTGTCATGTGACACTTGCACTTCCATCCATGTCAGTAGCGGTAGCTCAGACTAGTTAGAAGGAATCAACATACTCTTCCCCGACATAGGCTTTGCCAATATTGAGCTACCAACACTATTAGATAAGCAGTAGATAACTACTATTAATACTAAGAAAGTTAAATAAGTATTATTCTTACTAGTATATCTCTAGGCACTGTAGTAGATTATTTAGTAAGCTATATAGATATCTATTCTAGTATTATAGACTACCACTACCTAAAAGAAGCCTATTATTATACTAGATAAATATTATTATATATCTATATCCTTAGTAAATAATATATCTATAAGTAACTATTAGTACGCAGTAGATATAGGATTCTTTTTCTTTAATATATCTTACTCTTAGGGTTATAGTAATACTATTAATTATAATAATAAGATATATTACTACTCTATTTATATCTTTATAAATAGATTATATATAGCAGTATATTCATAAGATATTATAAAATTATTATAGAACCTTAATACTTACTTATATAGTAAGGCTATAAAATAGTAAAATAATAAGTTAGATCTAATAATATAGATAGGACTAATCTACTTACTTAGTATAGATAACTAGTATATATAGATTAAATAATATTTTAAAATACCCCTAAGTTAAGTAATAGAGAAGTTAGTAAATACTAAATATACTATAATAGATATTTAATATTATAAGAACTATCTACTTATATTCCTATAATTATTATACTTACTAAATAAGTAGGTGAAGCTAAAGCTAAATATCCTCTTATTCTATAATATTAGATATTAATTATATTAATTTTAGATAGTATTTTAATTCTAGCTCTATTATTAATTATAACTAGTTACTTAATTAGATTAACTATAATAATATATAAGAAGTTTACATCTATTGCTAGTATAAAAAATACTAGGCTATAATATTATAATAGCTTAAATAGATAATCCCTATCTTTAATAGGTCTTTTAATACCTTTTATTAAATTAGGATATATATTCTCTACTAGGGCTAGAATATAATCTTTTTATCTAAGTATACTAGTCTAGGTAATATATAGTGATCCTATTTTAATATAATAGTAATTAGGATAATTATATTTTAGTATAATACTATCTTTATAATATATAATATAAAATTGATAATAAAGCCTACTAGTATAAGATATAAGCCTTATAAGAAACCTATATAATTATAGATTTTCTATTAATTATAGTAAGGAAAGATAGTAAGATAATAGTAAAGTAAGTATTAGTAAAGCTATTTAAAATACCATTAACTAGTATAGGTATAGGGTAGTCTAAGATTTTTACTATAGGTATATACTATATTAGGAACTGCTTATTAATAATTATTATTATATAGCCTATATCTAGATATATTAGGGTAGTAACTATAGAGTTTCCTAGATATATTTATATAGCTATATACTTCTAGGTATAGAAGATTAAGCTAGGTATATCTATACCTAGTTTACTAGAGGAATAAATAATAGGTATTATAGGGTCTAAATAATAGAACTCTACTTCTAGGGCCTTATATACTAAGATATAGATATATAATATTTCTAGAGGAGAATATAGCTCTATATCTATTATAAATAATACTTAAAATCTTAGATTCTACTATATATATATCTATTACTCTATATTATTCTAGTAATATATATTACTACTTCTTATACTACTATTCTATAATATATTAATTATTATATTTAGGGCCTAGTTTATAATAGAAATCTAGGTTATTAAATTTAGATTTAGCCTAGCTATATTCTAGTTCCTCTATATTATCTATATAGTTTATATATCTAGGTTTAGGATATTATATATAGGTAAAATTAGATTTTCCTCTTTTACTCTATATTATTATAAGGTATTTTAGAGGCACTAAGGGAATAGGGGGTAGGACTAGTACTATAATTACCTTCTATAGTTAGAAGTTAGCCTAGTTCCCTTATTTCTAGTATATCTACTAGATTTATTTAATTTACTATTACTAACTTTACCTATTTTATTACTACTAATATAGGGGCTATCTAGATTTTTTCTAATAGTTTTAGGATTATAGGTTTTAGGACTACCTTAGGTTTCTTTATTAGAGATTTATATTTCTATTTTAATTTATATTTTAATTATTCTACTAGTTCTAGTAGGATTAGGATATAGATATCTAGTATATAGGGTATTATATATAGAAGTAACTAAATTAATTAATCTACTTATAGTTTAAAATATTAATAAATTATATAACTATTATACCCTATTATAGTTTATTAATTTCTAAATATAAGGTTATATCTATATTATGCTAAGTATATAAGTAAAAGGGTATTCTACTTTAGCTTTATCTATCTACTTTACTAAGGAGATAATAGTAAAGTTATATAAAGATAGGCTTTTCTTATTAGATATTTATAATAATATACTTAATATTTACTAATCTCTCTATAGCTTAGCTAGGTAGTATATAGAAATATTTCTTTAATTACTTATATTAGTTATTAATACTTAGAGAATATATTAAGCTAGTCTATATTATTAGATCTAATTTATTATTCTACTACTTTACTATCTCTCTATAGTAATATATATCTAGGTTCTAGTAGAGCTTTATAATATCTTAGGAATATACTACTATATATAGCTAATTTATAAATATATAGATAGATTAATAATAGATTTTATTATTATAGTTAATAATATT
>JAABUG020107313.1:0-36618 GCA_011319215.2 Scortechinia acanthostroma
GCCATCGAGGTCACCACCCGTTTCGGCCACTGGCAGGCCGTCGGGCTCGACCGCGACCAGATCATCGAGTGGCGGTACAAGCCCGACGACAACCCTGGCTTCGCTGCCGCCGCGCACCAGGTCCACCGCGCGGGCGGCTTCGTCTCGGCCAACCACCCCTTTGCCTCTTGTCCCGCGTGTAACTGGAGTCTCGGGTGGGAGGAGACTGACTCGGTGGAGGTCTGGAACGGACTGTGGGATAACGAGGATCAACAGTCCGTCCAGAAGTGGCAGGAACTGCTTGTAGATGGGAAATTCCTGACTGCCATCGGAGGAAGCGATTCTCACAATCCCCCGTCGCTGAACGGGTGGCCGACCACCATCGTCAAGGCCAGGGGACGTAGCCAGGCTGCCATTGTGGAGGGTGTCAAGGCCGGCCGCGCGTATCTGGTTCGAGGACCGGGCATGGACCTTGCGTTTGAGGTGCGCGTTCCCAAGCTGGAGGCTCCGGCGCAGATCGGTGATAAGCTCCGGATGAGTGCAAAAGGTGCCAGCGCTGTATTGGCGGCTGAGGGGCTGGCGAACCTCAAGGCTTGCTTTGTCTCGGATAAGGGGTACTTTTACAATACTACCATTGAAGATGGAGCGCGGATTAAGAAGGATGTGCCGTCCGGGGCCAAGTTTGTTCGGGTGGAGGTTCGCAATGGCACAACAGAGGAGCTGCTGGCCTTGACCAACCCCGTTTGGTTCTTGGGATAGTACAATATCATGTGTTTATACATAGCGATTAACCCATGATCCTAATCAAATCTTCTCACACGTCGACGCATAGACATCAAACTCCTGAGGAATAACACTCTCCCAAACCTCCGGCCCCTTGAGATACGCATTCACCTTCTCGCACATGCTCTTCGTGATAAATGCCGAGTAGCCTTCCATCTCACCCAGCACCGCGGGCATCATATTCTCTTTCAGACAATCCTCCACAGCCTGCATCGCCTTGTGATCCTGGCATAGATCAGCCTGTCCTCCAGCCGCAGCACACTGCTCTTCGATCTTCTTCGTGACGGCGCCGGAGATACTGTCCGCGAGACTGGAGAAACTCGACAGTCCCATTTTGTCCATACTGGATTTGACGACTTCACTGACAATTTTGCCGTTGACCCAGGTTTCGAACTGCGACATTGTGGTTTTGCATCCTTGGTTGCAGACGTGCTCGTCAAAGGCCTGGAAGACGGTGTCGAGTTTGCTAGGAATGAAATCCGAAGTGGAGGTGCAGGCGGATGGAAGGGCGCAGAGGACGGGTGTGGCCAGGGTAATGAGGCCGAATGATAGAGCGGCTGTGAGATGCATCTTGAGGGTTGGCCTGTAGATTGGGTTACCTGCAGTGAAGGTGGTGTCCTGAGAGGGATCAATACGAGTTGTTGACAATATATCGTGATCAAGCATTAGCCGTATGGCTTGCCTGTAAACAAGCTCGTCATCCCTCGCGGGAAGTCAACCTTGCCCCTTGCGTACTACGAACCGGCACGAACCCTGGAATGTGGTGGATCAGGTTTTACGTCGTCCAAGAAGGCGTACCTCATGAGCAGGTACCCCAGAGGTCCCGCATACCTGAAGACATAGAAAATATGCTTCGACAGCGGGATATGATTCCGTGGCTGACAGTATGCCACCCTACTAGCACTGTCATTTCAACTCATTCGTACTGCGATTCACATTCCGGACACCTCTAAGGTATTTTGTGTCACCCAAGCTCCATCTGCACACTGGCGTCTTCGGCGAGTGTGGTATGTAGGAATGAACCGCTTCCGTCCCGCCAGTTCCATTCCCAGCTATATAGCCATAGCCCTAAAGCAAGCGACCTCTAAAGCGTCCGCCTCTTCCTCCCACCATACTACATCCACTCTTCACCCAAACCACTTTCCATTCTTTTCCAAGACACAATACAATGCTCTTCTCCAGCCTTACCCCAGTAGCCCTAATCGTCGCTCTCGCGACGTCCGCCCTAGGCGCGACAACCGCCAAGCAGACCGTCGACGACATGACCGCTCTGCACAACAGCGTCGTCCAGGCCCGCGCGAGCCTCGAGGGCTGGAACGGCGGCCTCATGGGCGCCATCCCAGTCGCCAGCAAGATCCAAGGCGTGCAGAGCGCTGCCGCCAATGCGCGCAGGACCATCGATGACGCGGACGGCTTTGAGGGCGAGGACGGCGAGGCTGTTATGGCTGCTTATGAGAAGCTGCAGCCGGAGATTGTGGGTGCGTTGAATGCAGCGGAGAAGCAGGTAGGTCACTCCCCTCCCCGTACGATACTCGTAGTGCGAAGTGAAGTGAGCTGACGTGGACAGGCACCGGCTTTTAAGGATGCGGGCGTGGGCTTCGTGGCTAGAGCTATGGTCGGTGATCTCAAGACTGAGAAGGATAAGTTCGAGAGCTCGATGCAGCAGAAGATGCCTGCTGAGAACTACCGGAAGGCTACGCCCAGTGTTGCTGAGGTTGATGCTGCGTTCGACAGTGCTCGCAAGGCGTTGGCTGCTTAGGCTGAGGCACGTAACTATGGATGACTGTGAAGTCGCTGGAGGATACATGCTGTGATATTGTACTGGAGCTACTATTGCTATCTCTCTGAGAATTAATTGCGCTTTAAACGGGATGTCAGATCGTATCTCTTTACCTCTGGACACGCTCGGTACTCGGTAGCCCTAGGAAAAGGAAACTCAAACCACACATGCCATGTTTATCGTTGGTTGACCTGAAGGCGACGGCAGACCTGTCATGGGTACTACCGCGGAGCATGTAGGACTGGAATGCAGGTTTACAAAATCAATATGCTACTGGAGCTATACTTTGATCATGCATACTTATCATGCAAGGCGCTGAAAGTCCCGAGTTGGCATGTTCTCTTTGGGAATTATGAGCATACGTACTTGTTGTCCAGACGGACGTAGTCATGGATGAAATATGGGGTAGCTTTTGAACTCCTACACTGATGGTCTTGTCAAGGCAAGGAAGTCAGAGACAGGCCTGCACCAATGGCGTATCAAATAATACAGGTCGCAATTATCGCCCTGCTAACCAAGGCCGTATCATCGAGTAACCTTCGTGCTGCAGGAAATAGTACAGAGTATGATTTCGTCGTCGTTGGTGGCGGCACAGCAGGCTTAACTGTCGCTACTCGCCTAGCCCAGCACT
The DNA here is from genome assembly GCA_011319215.2 of Scortechinia acanthostroma. Lineage (NCBI taxonomy): Eukaryota > Fungi > Ascomycota > Sordariomycetes > Coronophorales > Scortechiniaceae > Scortechinia > Scortechinia acanthostroma. The sequence continues at coordinate 3,174 of JAABUG020107313.1, forward strand.
CATTTGAGGTTGCCGTGGTAGAAGCCGGTTCGCGATATGAAGACAACTCTCTTGCTGCGTTTCCCGCCGCCGTTGTGCTCCCCTCGGGATCAGATCCCAAGACGGAGTCGGCCATTGACTGGGGCTTTGTGACGGAGGGCTTTCCCGGTGCAAATCACCGGCGAATTCACTTTCCCCGGGGAAAGTGTCTTGGTGGATCGTACGTATATACCCGTTATCGTCCATAGTCACTGTCATAGTATGTATTAATTATCTCTAGCTCCGCCCTAAACTGGATGATATACCAACGGTACGTGATCCTGCAGTCTACAGGGAAGGCGACTGATCGATCGAGCCAAGACCTTCCAAGGATGCAATGCAGCTCTGGGCACAGGCTGTGAACGATAGCAGCTATCTATTTGAGCAGGCGCTGCCATACTTCCAGCAGAGCGTCAATTTCACCGCGCCGAATACAGCTGTTCGTCGAGCCAATGCCACGGCGGATTATGATGCAGGAGCTTTTGACCTACGTAACGGCGGCCCGGTGCAAGTTTCATATCCAAATTATGCCATGCCTTTCTCGAGCTGGATGAAACTAGGAGTGAACGATATAGGCATTACGGAGACGAAGGATTTCAACTCTGGCAGCCTCATGGGGTCGCAGTACTGCTCATCCACAATCCAGCCGTTGAACCAGACCCGGAGCAGTTCAGACGCCTTCCTCACCGTCACCGATTCACTACCTCTCACAGTCTACGACAATACAGTCGTCCAAAGAATTGTTCTCGATGCAAAGAAGAGAGCAACGGGCGTACAGATATCGAGTAATATTACCCTCAGAGCACGGAGAGAGGTCATCCTCTCCGCCGGTGCCATCCAGTCTCCACAGCTCCTCATGCTTTCCGGCATCGGACCAGAGGAAACTCTCCGCAGCCATGCAATCGATGTGTTGGTCGACCTGCCGGGCGTGGGCCAGAACATGTGGGATCATCCCTTCTTTGCACCGAGCTATCGCGTGCGCGTCGACACCTTCACCTCGTTTGCAACCCACCTGCTTGAGAATCTGCGTGAGCCCAATGGGCCACTTGGAAGTCCGATCGCCGACTTCCTGGCCTGGGAGAAGATCCCGCCCGCGCATAGGAAGGCTTTTGACAAAGGGATAGAGGAGGATCTAGCTCGCTTCCCACCAGATTGGCCCGAAGCAGAGGTTTGTCCTGAACCCCAGCGGCCCAGCTTGTTAGCGCACACATTGACATCTCTTCCGTTGACAGTACGTATCAGCCGCAGGCTTTGTAGGCAACTTCTCCAACCTCATGGCCGACCAACCCAAAGACGGATACCAGTACGCCTCCATCATGGGCACGCTCGTGGCGCCAACCTCGCGCGGCAGCGTAACCATCGCATCAACCAACATCTCCGAGCCCCCGCTCATCAACCCCAACTGGCTCGCCACAGAGACAGACCAGAGAATGGCCGTTGCAATCTTCAAGCGTGTCCGCGAGGCATTCCAGAGTCCTGCGATGGCGCCCGTCGTGATCGGAGAGGAATACTTCCCGGGCCCCGGTGTGCAGACCGACGAAGAGATCCTGGACTTCATCAGAGATAATGTGATGACGATCTTCCATCCAGCGTGTACGTGTAAGATGGGAGTGGAATCGGATCCCATGGCGGTTGTGGACAATCAAGGCAGAGTATTCGGGACAGATGCGCTGCGCGTTATTGATGCCAGTGCGTTTCCGATTCTGCCTCCGGGGCATCCACAGGCTACTGTTTGTAAGTTGCTTTTGTATTACGTATGGTGACTTCTAGAGACATTGCTGACTGAATCACGCAGACATGTTAGCAGAGAAACTGGCCCATCGGATTGTACAGGAGTATAGTAGAGCTAGTAGAGATAAAGACGGGAAATGAACCTGTAGCAGTAGGCGGAAGTGCTAGTGGCCTCATGTCCTACGAACGCTGGAAAGACGGCGAGCATGTTCTACATTCGGGGATATCAAAGCCCACTGTTGATGGAAAAATATCTCTAGCTCTGACTACATCACATGCTGTTTGGCTTTCTGTCTTCCTGGTAAAGTCGTAGTGCATCTAGGCACTTGACACAGAACCAATTATTTTCATCACGGATTCTTTCATCTGAGACAGTTGTGTGAGTGAATCTTCTTCCATCTTCCATGACGAAAGAGCGTGGCTGTTCTGAACGGAGTCTACGGGGATGTTCGGATGAGAGTTTTATATAGACATATAATAATACTGCTGACTGGAGAATCATGGACGAGACGTCACTGCATGGGCAACTATGAGCAATATTCAAATGTATACGTCTAGCAGCATTGATCAAGTCTTAATCTGATTTCGACTCGAGACTTAGGGTCCTAGGTTGATTAGTGATCAGTGATTACGACTGGCTGGCGTCAGCAGAGTCAATCCAAGTCAGTGGCTGGGCTATCTTATTCCGATGACCACGATGTCTTACAATGTTTCTCGCCACAAACACTGATTAGCCACAACTATATCTACCATGGAATCATGATCTATTTTTACCGCGCCGGGATCAGATTGGCGGGATGGCCGTACCATGACAGCTGCACCGAGTAACTCTATCACAAATGACATGTTAAGAACCATCTGTGCAGTCATTGAATTGCCTCGATGATCTCATGTTTCTCGGCTCCAGAGATCCCGATGGGGCGGCTAGGCAGCACCGGTCTGCCGGACTCTATGAATAGCTTCGCCGGTAGTCGGTACTCAGTAGTTTGGTCTATCGCTGAACTGATGGTGGCCTAACTCGCCAAAGACTGGAAATATAGTATTACTCAACTGGATCACACCGACCTCAGGCCCGTGAATATAGTATCTACATAGGGAGCCCTATAGATAGTAGCTGCAACCATTAAAGCTCAGGAACAGTCACTATATATAATGCACCGACACTGCACCGGGATATATTGCTCATCAATAGATAAGTTAGTTTCTACAAACGAGAGATTCAACGTAATAATGCACTCTCTGCTCTTAATCTCTGCCCTCGCAGGGTCCACGCTTGCTTTTCCTGGTCACCACAGTTTCACCAACTCGACCATCCCTTCTCACCACTCTTCGACTTATACTCTGCTTCCCACAGGAGGAGCAGGTGGCGGTAAGCCTACTCACACCGATGGCAATGGCGATGGCCACCCTCATCCTACAATGACCGTTGCCCCCGGCGGTCCCTCTGAATCCGTCTCAACCGTGACCGAGACCATCACCAAGACGACTTTCAAGCCCTGCTCAACTCCCATCCACGCACAGAGCGGCACCACCTACTACAGCACCTGGTTGACGACCTCTACCTACGAGACAACCACCTGCTACACCACCTACGTTCCACCAGCTACCACGCCGCTGACCACAACCGTCAGCCTGCCAGGTAGCTGCCCCCCTCCATCCACAGTCACCGTGACCGTCACCGCAAGCGGCGGCAGCGGCAGCGGTGGAGGCAGTGGTACTGGTCCCTTCCCCTGCAGGCACTGCCAGACCATCACATACACGAACACCTACGGCTACACGACCACTATCGTCATTCCCCCGATCTCTGAGCCCACAAACACTGCGACTACGCACTCCACGAGCATAGAAACAACCACCAAGCCTACTCTCCCTGTTGGGACGGGCACTCGCCCCAGTCAGACTCGGAGATCACCAAGTGGCACCGGGGGCGGGCAGGCTCCTACCGAGACGAAGGCATGGCACTTTGAGAGACGGATGGTTCGGGTGTAGACTTACAGGGAATGCGATTTGTGGTGTTTAAACAAACACATTGGCGGGGTTTCTGTGCTTGCAATAATAAGGCTAGAATAGCATGGGTCGGGTTAATTGTTTAGCGGCTGCGCGTCTTTCTGCAATTGGATATAGTATCTCGTCTTCATTTGTCTCAGACACGGCACGGGCAATGCATATAGATTTGTCATGATAATGAGTAGTTACCTGAGTATTCTGTCGACTAGGTGAATATAGCATTCTTGGCTCTACAAAGCTTGTGATGCTGGTCCTCAGGAAGAGACATTCTCCCTCCTTGCATGCGCCCCTACCTAGGCTACGAGCCGTCCCTTGCGGCTCCAGGAAATATGCGTCAATATTGCGGAGGATCACTGGAATGGGATATCAGATGTTTTGAGGGATCCCCTCCAAGGGCGAAGGTCACATACGAGACGCGAGCGGACTGATCGATCCTGGTGTCCAGGTAGAATCCCCAACGATTCTGGTCATTGTCTGATATTGTCCGGCTTTTTATTCATCTACCTCTAGCAAAATAACATCGAATGTATACAAAATGACCAGATTTACGAGGATCGAGGACGTTCGGCTCAGCAACCCGCTGGGTCTCGCAAGCGCTCTCAACACCCCGGCAACGCTTGAGGGGTCCGAACAAAAGTATAACGCAGCAACACAAGAAGATGACCGGAACGACGAGGATATAGCGCCTGTTCCCTTTCCCGTGGCCATCGTGGGCATGGCCATGAGACTCCCCGGCGGCGTCAACGGCGAAAAGGACTTCTGGGGCTTCCTGCTCAACAAAAAAGACGGCCACTGCAAAGTGCCGGAGAGCCGGTACAACATCGACGCCTTCTACCACAAGGACTCCATCCCCGGGTCCATCCGCACCCAGCACGGATACTTCCTGCAGCAGGACATCGCGCACTTCGACGCCGGCTTCTTCGGGATTAGCAAGATTGAGGCCGCGAAGCTCGATCCACAGCAGCGCATGCTGCTCGAGATAGTCTGGGAGTGCATGGAGAATGGAGGGCAGACGCAGTGGCGCGGGAGCGACATCGGATGCTACGTCGGCGTCTTTGGCGAGGACTGGCTGGACCTGTGCAGTCGGGATCCGCAGGCGATTGACCGGTACCGGGTGGTGAGCGCGGGGGATTTTGCGCTCGCGAACCGCGTCTCCTACCAGTATGATCTGCGCGGGCCGAGCATGACGCTGCGGACGGGCTGTTCGTCGTCACTTGTGGGTCTGCACGAGGCGTGCCAGGCGTTGTACGCGGGGGAGTGCGCGTCTGCGTTGGTTGCGGGGACGAATCTCATTATCACGCCGACGATGTCCACTAGCATGTCGGATAACATGGTCATCTCGCCCAGTGGAGTCTGCAGGACGTTTGATGCCGCGGCCGATGGGTACGGGCGAGGCGAGGCAGTCAATGCTATCTATATCAAACCGTTAGCTGCGGCTTTGCGCGACAATGACCCCATCCGAGCGGTTATCCGATCGACGGCTGTCAATTGTGATGGCAAGACGCCCAGCATCACCACCCCTGGATCAGAGGCTCAGGAGAGACTGGTCCGACGGGCGTACAGGAAGGCACGAATCGAAGATATCGCCAGGACCGGATTCTTCGAATGCCACGGAACAGGCACCATTGTCGGAGATACGGCCGAGACGTCTGTAGTGACAAAGATATTCGGCAAGGATGGGATACATATTGGAGCAGTAAGTGCAAGTAGACTCTGACGATACTTGGACTCACAGGCCCAGGTGAAACCGAATGTCGGGCATTCTGAAGGTGCATCCGGCATCACCAGCGTCATCAAGTGTGTTTTGGCGCTGGAACATAGGGTGATCCCGCCAAATGCCTTCTATGAGCAGCCGAATCCAAGTAGTGCGTGATATGCGTTTAAACATCGAGTCTAGTAGCTGACGCTTGTGCAGTTTCCATCGAAAAGGGAAAACTCCATGTGCCCGTCAAGGCGACACCCTGGCCGTCGGATCGGCTCGAACGAGTGAGCCTCAATTCGTTCGGTATTGGCGGAACCAATGCCCATGTGAGCCTCACAGTTTTCCCATGTCGAATAAACTACTAATCTTCGTAGCTGATCATGGACTCGGCCGCTTCTGTGGGGGTTGAACGAGAGCGGGAAACACCGGTAGAACAGGCCTATTCTCTTCTACTTTTATCTGCCAAAACACCCAAGTCTCTGGATGGCAATGTCGAGGCAATACGCAAGTACTTGGAGGCGAATCCTGGTGCTCGACACGACTTGGCTTATACACTTGCATTCCGACGCACGCATCTGTCTTATAAGGCGTTCGCCATTGCTCACAAAGATGGCTCCCTCATTGCCGTGGAACGACGGCGCGCGGTAGACCCAACCCCTGTCTTTGTCTTTAGCGGACAAGGCGCGCAATGGCCCGGTATGGGCAGAGAATTATTACTTCAATCGAGCAGTTTCCGCGAGAGCATTCGAGAACTGGACAGGATCTTGCAGAAACTCAAGCCTGCTCCCAAATGGAGCATAGAAGGTACGTTTGGCAAACACGGCATAATGCCGCAATGCGTTGGGTGCTGACAGTACAATAGACGAATTATGTCACTGCGATGATGCCAGCCGAATGAGCGAGCCTCGATTTGCCCAGCCCCTATGCACAGCAGTTCAGATTGCTCTGGTAAACCTCCTGCGCGACTGGGGTATCCTGCCGACTGCCGTCGTTGGACATTCCAGCGGGGAGATTGCTGCGGCCTATGCGGCTGGTGCAATTTCCGCTTCGACTGCTATTGCTGTGGCGTACTTTCGTGGTCGAGCAATGGACGCCTTGACCACACGAGGAGCCATGGCGGCGGTTGGACTAGGTCCAACGGAGATGAAGCCGTATTTGAGGGATGGAGTGGTGATCGCTTGCGAGAACAGTCCAAAGAGCGTGACCATCTCCGGTGACGAGAAAGCACTGGACTCCATTTTGAAGGATCTGGAGGCCGAGGAAATCTTTTGTCGACGGCTGGCAGTCAAGGTTGCATACCATTCGCACCATATGAAGGAGGTTGGCGGGTTGTTCGAGGGATACTTGCCGAGGGTTGATCGCAGCAACGGTCCTCTGACCCCTATGTTTTCCACGGTAACAGGCGAAGTAATGACGGATCCGAATGGTTTCACCCCAGCATACTGGCGGCAGAACCTGGAGTCCCCGGTCCTATTCAGCACTGCTATCCAAAGGATGCTGAACCAGGACAGCCCCGGTCTCTTCATTGAGCTAGGACCGCACTCGGTCCTTTCTGCGCCTCTACGCCAGATGTTCTCCCAGCTAGATGAGAAAAAGCGGCCCGCATACGTGCCCACGCTGATCCGGAAGGAAGATCAATGGAAATGTATTTTGGCTACCGCAGGCAACCTGCACATCCACGGTGCATTAGTCGATTTATCCACTCCTATCCCGCGAGCAAACATACTAACAGACCTCCCCCCGTACGCCTGGGAGCACGACGAGCGGTACTGGAGCGAGACCCGTCTTGCACACGACTGGCGGCTACGGCAGCACCCCCGCCACGAGCTCCTGGGCTGTCGAGCGCTCGAATCCAGTGACATCGAGCCTACCTGGCGTAACCTCCTCCAGCTAGAAAACGTGCTCTGGCTCCTGGACCACAAAATCGGCGGCGAGGTGGTGTTTCCATGTGCGGGATACGTCGCCATGGCGGGCGAAGCCATCAATCAGATATCCGGCGTCGCAGACTATAGTATCCGGAACCTCTTTATGCGGACAGCGCTAGTAATAGGACAAACCGAGCCAGAGGGCCTTGAGATGGTAACAAGTCTTCGACCTGCCCGGCTTGCCGACAATGTGGACTCGGAGTGGTATGAATTCACGATTAGCGCGTATCAACACGGCAAGTGGAGGAAGCACTGCATCGGACAGATTCGATCAGGCCCTGCTATGAAGCAGCAGCAACCACCGCAGGCTCTCAATGGATACTCGCGCGAGATCTCGTCGGAAAAGTGGTATGCGGCCCTGGAGGACCGAGGACTAGAGTACGGCCCTCAGTTTCGGGGCCTGCAGAACATCACGGCTAGTCCGTCTGACTCGAAGGCTGCGGCGATGGTGCAAGATGCAGAGAACTACTACGTCAGTCGGTATGCTTTGCATCCGATTCTGATCGATCAATGTTTGCAGCTGCTCAGTGTCGCAGCCACGCAGGGAATCAGTCGGCGGATGACACGGCTCTGTCTCCCCACTGCTATTGAGAGCTTGTATGTCGCCACAGCGCGCGGATCAATGTCGCTAGATGTCTCCTGTGAGATGGCTGGAAGTACCATGACCGGAGACGCGCTGCTGATTGCGCACGACGAGGCGGTTCTTTGCATGCGCCGTGGCGTCTTTTTCGGGGTCTCCGAATCTGCACTGGAGGATTCAGAGATACCGCTGGCATCGACGTTGCATTGGAAGCCACATGTTGACCTGGTGCATCCCGCGGAGCTTTTCCCAGTCGAGAGCAAACTGTATCCCGGGGAGGTAGCGAATGAACTGATCAGATTGATGATCATGGAGAGCTACCACCGAACCAAAACGTGTTCTCCCCAAAAGGAACATGTCATGCGTTATAAATCTTGGCTCAACGGGGCGTACGCAAAATTCGGCCAGGATGACTACCGGTACTGCCGTGAACAGGCATGTGTTGAGGCGTCTGCTCATCGGTATAAGCGGATTGAGGAGATACTGCAAGACCACGACAATCCCTTTCTGCTGAGTTACTTTAAGCTTGCGCAGCGGGTGCTATTACACATTGAAGATATCCTTAATGATAAGCTCGACCCTCACGAACTCTTAGAGCAAGACGATGGGCTGCAGCAACTGTATGAGAGCATGGCTCAAACGGCACAGTGGGACGACTTCCTCTCGACTATAGCCCACTCAAAACCCTCACTCCGTGTCTTGGAAATTGGTGCTGGAAATGGCAGTATCACCTCGGTCGTCCTCAAGGGGCTTTCTTCCGCATCAGTCTATAGCAGGACGAGAATGTATGCCAAGTATACAGTGACAGACAGCTCAACCGATAAACTGTCCCGATCAAAGGAAAGGTTCAAAGAATACTCTGCTCTCGAGTATCTCCCCCTTGATATTACGCAAGATCCCTTGACGCAAGACTTTGAAGCCGGCACTTACGATTTAGTCATTGCGTCCAACCTCTTCCACACAAGGCCTAGAATCGTCGAGTCCCTCGGCCATATCCAGAAACTCCTTGCCCCGGGTGGACGACTTTTGCTTCATGAAATGAGCAACAGCTTTCCTCTTCTTGATTATGTTTTGGGTATTCTTCCCGACTGGTTCACAGAACATGGACGAAGCAAAGCACATCTATCCAGCGAGGAAGTGAATCAGAAATTACTCGCGGCAGGGTTTACGGGTGCCGATGTCTTCTCCTACGATAACGTTCAGCCGTACGCGATCAATGCGACCATTCTGTCCAGCCTTCCGCGGGGTCCTACCAATAAAGTATCAGTTACTCTTCTATACAAGGACGCGAGTTCCACATGGGCTCGAGTATTTCAAGAGCGCCTCGTAGCTGAAGGATTTGTCGTCCAATGCTCGACGCTATATGACGATACTCCGGTTGGGGAAGATGTTATATCGCTGCTCGATGCCGAAGGTCCCTTCTTTCACGATCTCTCCAAAGAGGACTTTGAGGCCTTTCAGAGATACGTCAAGAAGATCAAGGGCAATCTGCTGTGGGCGACGCAGTCGGCTATAAGGGCAGATAGCGAGCCAGATCCGAGATTCTCTCTGGCTCTGGGGATGATGCGTACATTGCGGCAAGAGATCACTGTCAGGACGACGACCGTGGAGGTGGACGACTTTCACTCTAAATCAATGGATAAATTCCTAGAGGTGTTTCAAAAAGTACGAGAACAGACGGAAAAAAGTCAAGAGACTGCGGATCGAGAGTTCACGATAAAGAATGGCGTTGTTCACGTGGGCCGTTTTCAGTGGACGTCGCTTGATGATGTTCTCAATCATGCGGAAAATGCCCAGCAGAGGGTGATAGACGTCAAATGCTTTGGCATTCTGGATTCCATCACGTGGACTCTGGATGGCAGACAGCAACCTTTAGGAAATGGCGAGGTTGAAGTGGATATCAAGTTCGTCGGATTGAATTTCCGCGTGAGTAGCTCTCTGTAGATCAAGCGACAGTACCACTAACCAATTACAGGATATCATGGTTTCCATGGGGCTCATGGGAGAAACAGGACATATTGGTCTGGAGGCAAGTGGTATTGTCCGCCGAGTTGGAGCAGGAGTGGCAGATATCCAACCCGGGGATCGCATCGTGACGGCTGGAAGAGGACTGATGGCGACGAGAAGGATCCTCCGCGCTGGAAGTTGCCTCGTGATCCCAGATAACCTGTCCTTGGAAGATGCTGCGGCTGGTGCATGCGTCTTCACGACTGTCATTTATTCCTTCATGCACTGTGCGAACCTGCAGAAGGGACAGACTGTCCTTATTCACAGTGCCTGTGGCGGCGTCGGTCTGGGAGCCATTCAGATATGCCAGATGATCGGAGCAGAGATCTTTGCGACGGTGGGTAGCCAGGTGAAAAAGGAGCATCTCATGGAACATTATGGTATTCCTGAAGTCCACATCTTCGATTCACGTAGCGCGTCTTTCTACGCCGATGTGATGAGAATGACCAACAACCGAGGCGTGGACTTGGTCTTGAATTCTCTCGCCGGCGAGCTCCTTCATGCCTCCTGGAGATGCGTCGCCCCCTTCGGGAAGATGATCGAGCTTGGCAAAAGAGACTTTCTGGGCCACGGTAAGCTAGACATGGATCTCTTTGGCGGCAACCGATCGTTCATCGGTGTGGATCTCCTCCAGATCCAGATGGAGAATCCCGACTTTCTCACCAGCCTAATGGGAAGGTACTTGCAGGATATACGTGCTGGCGCGATCCAGCCACTCAAGCCTGTCACCATTTACGACGCAGCAAACATTGCCCAAGCATTCCGATTTATGCAGTCTGGCACGCATATTGGAAAGATTGTAATCCAGATGCCCGACAACCCTTCGAGCCTGCCAGCATCCGGACTGCACGAACGAGGCTCACTTTTCACCCCGGACTCCTCTTACCTTCTGGTAGGCGGCTTCGGGGGCCTTGGGCGTGCGGTAGCCACTTGGATGGTGGAGAAGGGAGCGAGAAACTTGATCATTCTGTCTCGCTCCGGTGTCGAGTCGCCTAAGAATCGTGCCTTTGTCAAGGATTTGGAGAGCCAGGGTGCTCACGTCACAGCAGTCACGGGCAGCGTCACCGATGTGCAAGATGTACGTCGAGCGGTGGCTGCAGCGACACAGCCCATTGCTGGTGTGATCCAGATGTCGATGGTCTTACGGGTAAGAATTCGTCCCCAGGTATCGTACGGGTTATGCTGAATTGATGCACAGGATCAATTGTTCGAGAAGATGACCCATGAAGAATGGACGACCGCGCTGGCACCAAAGGTAAAAGGAACGTGGAATCTCCATAAGGCCGTAGAGGGCCTGTCCCTGGATTTCTTTATTCTCTTCAGCTCCTTAACTGGAATATGCGGTCACTCGGGCTCGGCCAACTACGCTGCTGCAAACGCCTTCCTGGACTCCTTTGCCCAATATCGCCAATCCAAGGGCCTTCCAGCCAGCGTACTTGACATTGGTTTTATGGGAGACATCGGGTATGTCTCCGAACACTCAGCACGGACACTTGAATACACTCGCTCCATTTCATGGCAGATCCTCAAAGAACGCAATCTCCTCCAGGCTCTGGAACTCGCTGTGCTTGGAGGACCACGGCAGCTGGCTGTCGGGCTGGGTACCACCAAAGCCATATCTCAGCTAACTTCAGGTGCCCCGTGGGGACAGGACGCTCGCTTTGACGCGTGGAGCAATATCATGACGGAAAGCGATAACAGTGGGACGGGGCAAGGGGAGGAACTGAGGAAGTTGCTCGCGTCAGTTGAGCAGAATCCAGGGTTGCTGGATGACCCGTCGACAGAAGACCGCATCACCTACGAACTAGGCAAAATGATCGCCTCGCATATGTCGTACTCGGAGGATATGGAGCTGGAGGACCTCGCCAACATCGCCATTGATTCGTTGATGACTATCGAGATCCGCAGCTGGTTCAGGCGACACGTCAAGGTCGAGATCTCCTTGGTTGAGATCTCCAATGCGGGGACTGTGAAAGGATTGAGCAAGGTCACAATGAAGATGCTCCGCGACAAGTATGCAAGCGGAGAGCTCAAACAGGGACAATCCATCGTAGCCAGTATGGCGGAAAGTGCGCCGGATGAGGCGGGTCTTTGTCGGCAAGACGCGAATTTGGGAACAGACATTCACCCCATCGCTGGGGCAGTACCAGACTGGTATTCCCCGGGTGAAGGCCGCGTCTTCCTCACCGGCGCCACTGGATATCTGGGCACCTTCTTTCTGAGTCTCCTGGCCGGCTTGCCGCACGTCCAGGAAATTGCATGCTTACTCCGAGTGCCTGACGCAGCGGCCGGATTGTCTCGCCTTCGAAAAGCCCTGGAGGAATATGGCCTACCATTTGACTTCGCCTCCAAGCTGGTCATAGTCCCAGGGGACGTCGCCGCTCCCATGCTCGGCATGGGAGAGGATTCCTTCAAGAACTGGGCCACGCGGTGCAGCGTCGTCTTCCACCTTGCCGCGGTCGCCGATTATACCCTTCCTTACTCGGCACATCGAGACGCCAACGTTCTGGGCCTCGTCAATATGCTACGCTTCGCAAATACAGGCCGCCTCAAGCCCATCCACTATACCTCAAGCATCTCCGCTTGTGGCGTGTCCAAGTACCTCACTGGACAGCTCATCCCAGAGAACCAACGGCCCGACTTCGATATGGAGGACGTACAACAACACATCGGGTACACCCAAAGCAAAGTCGTCGCCGAGCAGATCGCCTGGAACGCCATGGTCAACGGCATGCCAGTGACCATCCATCGTCCAGGCTTGGTATCAGGCCACAGCGTCACGGGAACATGCAAGACAATCGACATCTTCAACCGACTGATGGCGAACTGTATCCGACTCGGCCACTACCCTATGGCGCCGCTAATTCGTAACCAGTTCATCCCCGTCGACTTCGTCTGTTCGGCCATGCTGCGTATCTCGCTTGTCAGTGGGACCGCGGGGCAGGCTTACAACCTCGTTCAGCCCGACCAGTCCCGGACAATCACCTGGGATGAAACGTTCGGGCTACTCAGCAGAATGTGCTCCCCTGCTCTGCGGCGGGTAAGCCCAGATGAGTTCCTTCGGATCGTAGCGGAGGACCAGGGACAGCGGATAAAGGGTGGTGTGGCAATGTTGGAGGATAAGCTGCGGGAGAACAAGCTGTTCTATGGGCTGGATGGGGGCACCATAGCGGTTTATGAGACGAGGAACATGCGTGAGGCACTGGCTGAGTTCCCGGAGGTGTTGCAGGTGCCTGATACTGCGGAGTTGCTGAGAAGATACTTTCCTGTATGGGCTGCACAGAAGTAGCCTTTCCGCTAGCCTATCTCTACTGATAGTGTCTTATGTCAATTGTTGGGACAAGAGGGTTCAGACGGGCATGCTATCATACTTTATTCTTAGTCACAGACTATCAGACACCGATATTCGCTTATCCCACTTGAGGGATCTCCTTTCTTTATTATATGATTCATATCTACCATAAGCATTTGGTGTTCAAGGGTTTCGGACCCCAAACCAAGAGAATAGATACCACTAGCCCTTTCAAGTTAAGAGCCCATTGAGTAAGGCTTTCATAGCAGTAGCCCCTGACCAACTGTCCAGCATTTCATAGCTACTTGGCCTTAGTATCGACTTCCTCTGACATAAGACCACCTCGACAGGATGCACAGAACTAACGCAAAATCGTCCCTAAAGATTCAGCAAAGCCTTGAATCAACCATGAGAATTCAGGTGTAGCTCAAAATAAAACAGTCTCAAGATCCAAGAAAATCAGTGAAGCCCCGAGAAAAGACTGTGAGAGGGCTTACAAATCGGCATCAGATCACACTCGAGAAGCAGGATGTTGCAATGTTGAATGCCAACGAGTGCCCAATCCCGATAAGAAAAGTTGATTTGCCGAAGTAACCTCTCATGCAGCACTCGTGTCTTTAGAGGCTGGCTGACTTTTAATCAACTGTGCGCCAAATGGACGCCGTCGGTTGACGAAGGCCAGGTAGAACGCTCCCATGCAATTGGTCAAGAATGTATGGCTATAATCCTCGCACCGGTCACGGTTGAATGAAAAGTAGTTGAGGCCGTTGGATAAGATCATACAGATCAAGATGAACGGTGGCGTGAAGCGGTTGAGTGTATCCATCCAGTTTGACATTGTGAGGTTACAAGAGGCCTTCCGCCCAGAGCTTTTGTCAGTGGCTTAGTACAATCCTAGATGGTAGGTAATGTGCTGAGAGAATATTCCCAATGGGAATCCTGGTACTAATAGTCTTTCGATTTGCCGTTGGGGGATTTCCGCATAGCCTCAAGATCGATAGGCTGAACTTGTGACCAGGTAAGGGCACTAAAACTGCGCCACACCTTATATTTTACTTCGTTGACCATACAATTGAAGTGATCCACAACAGAGCAAAGAAATGTAACACTGTGAGACTTCAACCATGGTACGATGCCATTAGTGATTATGCTGACCAGTGACCCGAGTACAGGAGCTACTGCCATGGCCAGCTATTGGAGACTAGAAAGGGATTGATCACTGCTGTGGGGCCGTATCAGCCTTACCAGCCTCGCCCTTGCAACGGATACCAGTCGACCGCGGTCCAATCGGGCTGGTCCAAGTCAAGATCCATGCCAGGCTGCCCGTGTGTGCTCAGATAACCCGTACTAAAAAAGCCTGGTTCTTCCAGTCCGTACTGGAGGGCATAACCACCAAAGTCCATGAGGGTGGGCACCGAACTGTCGTTTATATTGGCCGTCGATGCACTGGTAGACTGCTCAGTAGTCCGCGTCGGTCGGTTTGCCCCCTGTCCCAATTTGGATCTAATGTCCGACACAATGTGTGGTGGCTCCAGCGGCTTGCCAAGATCTCTGAGTACTGCCTCGCGTGCGTCCCAAACCTGTAAAAGGAATCGGGCAAGAGATTCTAAAAGAGGATCCATTTTCTTCATAGATCCAAAGCGAGCTTGGTAGTTATCGCTCAGGACTCTCCAACTCCTTTCCGCATGCCCTGCCGTAGGTCGCTTCTTCAGCTCTTGAGCGATGTGGAAGTACGCCGGGAACGGGAAGTACTGAAAAAGGAACCAGTGATAGCCTTTTGTGAGAGGCGAGTTCATAAGCTTGGTATCGCACTCGAGCATGCGGTGGACGTGAGAGATCACCCTGTCGCGCTGTGCGTCTGTCTGCGGCACGGACGAATATTGGGAATAATGCTCCAGAAGACGGTTCTTCGCCAGATGACACCGTGTTATCCAGATTGTCATGAAATGAAGAGGGTTCTCTGGGTTGCATGAGGCAAAATACTTGCCTTCGATCATCCTTTCGAAAGAGGACAGATCGCCACTCGCGGGGAGAGGGTCTTGCTGAGCCACGATTTTTAACGCCGGGTTGGTAAAGTCTAGGTGAAACGCGCTGCGGCGCACAAAATTGCCCAGCTCGCTACGCACGACGGCGAATAGTGCCTCGGAGGGATTGCCGTGCGTAGCTGGCCCGGTCTTCATCTCTGGTCGCAGGTCAAAATCATTCACGTTGAGAGGAATCCTGCAGTCCCAAGTGGGAAGCAGATTCGTGGCCGTGTGGCTGGCCATTTCGCAAATCCGATTGTCGTACATGACTAGCGCCCACCACAATCTGCGGCGCATTTCACCTTCTAGAATACTACATCTGGTATAGCTGGACTCGGAATGGATACCCATGCGTAGTGCGATACGGACGGCGACGCCCAGGACTGGCGAGAGAGAGCGAGGATCCGTTTGCTGTCTGACCGAGATCTGGGAGCGTCAATGGTTTGCCCGGTGCGATTTCAGTGTGCTTACCAGGTAGAGAAACAAGGCCGTCAAGCAGTCACGGTCACTTGTACGTAGAACGTCGCAGTTCAGAAGGGCTTCCTGACAGGCAAAGTGGTAGCCTTTCAGAAGATCATCCCTTGGCGATCCAAACATGGTCCGGCACTCGTCTTCTGCAAGACTCAGAATTGCGACGCAATAGATGCTGAACATGAGTGCTTCGAGAGTCGGTGCTATTTTGGTCACGTCCGCGGCCGCGTCGATGATTCGTGCCTGCAAGGTAGGTGTATGGGTGACTTTTAGCAGGGGGTTGACATTGTCCAGATAGATCTGCCAGAGTCGGAAGATCTCGACTTGGTTCGGGTGCAATGTTGACAGTTTGACATCAAAGTTGCGCGAGCCCAACAGAAGAGTTTGACTGCCGCCATCGTACACTTCTTCCCAAGATCGTTTGAAGACGGCCTCACGTACACTGCAGCGAGATTTATTATGCTCGTTACTTTTGTCGCTCTCGTTAGTATCGTCCTCTTCGGGATCAACAGACTGTCCATTTCCGTCAGTGTTGCTTGAGCATCAGTCTCAGAGAGAATCACACCATTTGATTCAACACCCTCCAGTAGCTCCTATAGAATGTTAGCCACAGACAATGATGAACTACGATGGAAACCGACTTGGCCTCATATTTTGTCTCTGACGCCGGGGTCCCCTCTTCCTGCGAATTTCGCTCCAATTTCTCATCATTAGTTATATCATGACTTCTGACGTTTCCGCCGGACGACGTCTCCACAACAGAATTGTGCAAGGGCTGAAATTGTATATTATTCTGGCGCAGCAGATCTTCATATCTCCGAAGACGTTCCAGCAGCTCCCGCTCGGGAAACCTGCGACGTCGCCGGACCTGCGTTGCAGGCACACACTGCACTTGGGCCCGCACACAGTTGGCGCAGGGAAATCCACGGTCACACTTGACCTTGCGGTGCTGACATAGGACGCACGCCAGCACCCGTGAAGGCCTTGTTGCCGCTCGCAAGGGCGACCTCGGTGAGCTTTGCTCTGGTGTGGACATTTTCCGACTGGAAGGATACAAGCCTCCACAAGGTCAAGGACTGCTAAGGGAGATACAGATGCACGTCGTCAAGCACTTTTTGATGAACAAGCTGGGCTCCCCTGTTGCCTGCGAGGATGAAATATGATCAGGACGTCGGACGTTAGTAAGGCCCGAGTGCCCGAGTCCCGATGGTCCCTTGGGTCACATGATTGGGGGCCGGGCAATGCACTATATTGCTGCTATACACAGTAATTCGGCTGAAATCATATCTATCAAAGAGATGTCTCTATTAATACATAGTACAAGAAAATTCAATTTAGAACTGTGGTCTGTGGTGTGTTCTGAGGAACTTTGTGACTGTGCGCAATAAAATATATATTTGTCTTATCAACCATTCTCAAAAGCCCTAAGTCCGACACGATTAAGATTATAAGCTGAGAGGGAAAAGCAGAGAAAGAGCAGAAGAAAATAGAACACATACTATAAAGTACAGGTAGGGAAATAGGCAGTTTATGGAGATAGAGTAGATAGTAAATATGAAGAACGGCACCAGATGGGATAGCCGAATAGAGGCATAATAGGGAAGAATGTGGAAATCGTAGCTTATTGTGTGTCTACAGAGTACGGACAAATTTCGTATAAAGTGATCTCTATTGCTCTGTCATTTGAACCTCAATAACTACCAACATAAATCTGAACTTTCCCACAAAGATCCTTTACGCCACTAAGTATGCTGCCATTATCCTGCGCATGGCTCTGTATACAGTAACCGCCCAAACTAACAGCCTCGCCGCAGTCACAACATGTCTGGCACTGGCACTGTGCAAGTCTGTGGAATCAACCCTTGGCCAAGTTGACGTTATAAATTGCCCTGCATAAACTCAAACCCGTAAGAACCAATCGAATCTGTCTCTTCACTATCTACAGTCTAACATGGCATGTTGGCGCCCTCCTTACTGGGTGCAGAATTGCGGCGCAGGATAAGGTACTCTTTCAGCCTGGCGTTCCTGCACCGCATGACGAAGTAGATGTTGTGGATGTTAAATGAAGACAATGCTGTAGTATCTAGAGACGCTCTGTTATTATCCCGTGCACCGGATGGACAGACATCCACCCCGTATGCGAGGTTGAAAACCGCACCCTAAGTGCCCTGGGCCAAGGGTCCTTCAATTCCTCCTACATCAAAAACGGCACAAAGCCCCTAACCTGGACGCTCGGTATCCAAGAAGACCACCAGCCATCCGTCGAGGTCGTGGAACCATCCTTCTACCTTGGTGTGCCACAGAATGTCAGCCTCAGCAATACCACCGCGTTCGGTGCATGTGCTTTGTTCTTTAGAGATATGGCTGCCGATCTCATGTTCACAGATCCGGAGGAAGGAACATGCCAGGATGTAATGGGTGCAGACTGCGTTCGGGATTTGATATCCCTAGCCAAGGAGGAGATGAGCACGAACAGCCCCATGTCGAAGAGCAGGGCCCTCGATCCGGTGGGATTCTGTCGCGATCTCGCTGTAGCGTTGTACACCCAGCCTCCAAAGACGTGTTCGGTACCACTGGGGCGCTCGCAGGACAGTATCCATGTTGATGGTACGTCTTTGTAGCGTATACTCGGTCCATCTTGAGGTACTAATCACTGACTATATAGCCCTGACTGACCCGTCGGCCTCCCCGCCTATCACAGAGTTGGGCTACTGCAGTCTCAGCACCGGGAAGAACTACACCGTCACCGGGTAGAGGACTACCGGACTGTGGTGCCGTACGGAACGCCGGAGCTGAACTCGACGCTTCATGGCATGACCCCTGTGATGACGGTGTTTTACCCCAACTCTTCAGCGCAGCAGGCTATGCCGGTTGACGTCCACTTGACGTGCTTGACCGTAGTGGGAGTGAACTTTTCACCCACGCTGGCGACTGACTCGGTCAAGGGGACTGGGGTGAGGGCAGTGAGTGTGTGGAGTTTTGTCGGACTGTGGTTGATGTCGGCGATGTGTTTAGGGCTTTAGAAGGCATTTTGGAGAAGATCGTTTGATCCAGTGTCATTGCTTTCTTGTTATATATTCTCTGCTTTTCTGTTGGATCTATGCTGGCCATAAGGACGAATTTCGCTATTGCTCTTCATGGCATCGACTCAAGTACTAAGATCTGGTTGACTGTATGCACTTCAACACAAATGCACTTCTGATCACTTTGAGCTGGAATTTGAGATTATCCCATGTAGGGTTGGGCTATTGCTATCTCTCATATCTTGGTAATTCCATGAGCGAGTCTTAGTCCAGTAGTAAACTCTCATTGACCAAAATGGGTTGGTCACCAACCCATTTAACCCATTGATCGAAGACTACTTAGTGACCCGACAGAGAATCGGAGTACAACCGTTGGAATCACAGTGCTGTCCACAGACAACTAACCATCTCCCTCCAGTAAGGGTGGCCTATCGGTATTGAGAGAAGAATCTTGGAGGAATTTCTGCAATTCTTCAAGCTCCAGTAGTGCCTGCCTCACACACCACGATATAAAATTCTTGTCCTCCTGTAGCTTATCTGAGCTAGCGCGTCCTGGGTTTGCATACGCATTATACTCCTTTCTGCTTCCAGAAGCTGATTAGAAGAGACGGTGTGGACCTTAATCCCCGACTGATGCCGCTAGGGCTGACCCCCCTTTTTTATGAAGCTTGGCTGGGTCGAACAACCGCTGTCATGGCGCTTGTTTACGCTGGAGCGGATCCATCCATTCAAACGGGGACTGGAGAGACCATCCTGCAGCGCGCGACCCCCTCGGTAAACATGCTAATATTGTGCAATTGTTACTTCACTTTGGTGTTGATATCACTGTGCGAGATAACCAAGGCTATACCGCAGTGTTGGTTGCTGCGATTGCCGGGGCAGATGAATGTTTGCGACTTCTCCTAAAGGCTGGGGCAGATATTTCAGTTGTGGACAATTATGGGCGCAATGCATTGCATATAGCAGCCTGGAACGGACATGAGTCCACTGTCCGGCTACTTCTGAGAAAAGGTGTTGACCCCTCCGCACTGGACAATCGGGGCTCCTGTCCGCTGTGCTGGGCAGTTGAAAGGGGGCAGGATGGAGCGATTCGAATTTTAAAAGCTGCGCAAAAGAACCCAGTTTCGAGGCTTATCGCTACGCTGCCGTCATGGTCCCCGCGAGGCAGGCGGAAGTCGTTCTACGCACCAGTGACCACTTGTTCCGTTGCCCATCGTCATAGTGCTTGATGTGAGGGTGCCAGTATATTTATGCTTATCAACATACGTGTTATAGCTACTCTAATCATTTTCACACTTCACTATGTAGCAACACACAGACAATGAAAAGCGAAGCAGAATCTCAGATCATCTCGAGAGGGGCCTCCAGACAGTGCTATTGCTCCTCTTTACGCGTATCACCAGTCTCGACAGCAGCACTGTTGTTCGGCTTCTTGAGTATACTAACCCACTCAAGCGAGGCATTCCCAAGAATGGACAAACAGGACACGATCAACCCAATCTGGAACACCTTCCGCAGCGCTTCATTATACGCCGTCAACACCGTCCCCCGGAGATCCAAAGGAACCAAGCTCAGCAGCGACGTTGCACCGCCCGACGTAACAATATTGGAATCAATTCCCGGAACCCCAGACAGCTTCAGCATAAGCTGGTTAGCGAGTACGTTCTCGCCCACAGGGACAAACACCGCAGCACCAAGCAGCTGGCTGAAGAACATGAAGGCAATTCCGACAGGTACATCTTTTGTGGGTAAGACGGTTTGCGCGGCCAGGTTGGGTTGCTGGAAGCACATGCCCATGCCGAAGCCATAGAGGATTTGATAGCCTATCCATTTGCCTTCGTTTGTGTTAATTTCCAGTGTTGTGAGGAGCCCGGCACCAATCGCCATAGTGCAGGATCCGATGATTCCGAAGGGGGTGTAGTATCCAATCTTCTGGGTGGTGATGCCACTAAGGACGGACGCGACGACCATTGACAGCATCAGAGGAAGGAGTCTGAGACCCGAGTTCACGGCCGAGACGCCTTTGATGGATTGGAACCAGATTGGGAGGAAGTAGACTAGTCCACGTTAGCCAGGAAATACCTTGGAGGTTGAGTGCTAATGCCTACCAAATATGTATTGCGATGCACCTACACAGAGAGTCGCCCAAGCTCCGGCGAAGATGCTGCGCCGTTTGAAGATGCGCGGAGGAATAGTCGCCGTTCTTGGCAGAAGTATCTGAACAGCAACGAAGCCAAGCAGCAAGACGCCCATGAGGGTCAGTAAGGCGATGATGCGGGCATTGTTCCACTGGTCGCTGTCAGTACAGAGGCCAAATATGCTCTTGGAGAACTCACAGCATATGTCTGCCCACCCCACTGTAGTGCTAGCACCAGACAGACTACGCCGGGAATCAAGCAACACATTCCAGTGACATCAAGCTGCTTCAGCTTCTCCGTCCATGGAACCTTGGTCGTATTTCTGTCAGGCACCTTGAGACAGAATGCGATAGCGAGCATTGCCAGGCCTCCGAACGGGAGATTGATATAAAAGCACCATCTCCACGTTACGTTCGAGGTAAATGCACCACCAACCAGCGGGCCTACAATCGATGCTATACCGAAGACGGCACCAAACAGCCCTTGAATCCTGGGACGCTTCTCGAGCGGAACTGCATAGACGATGCATACAACCTAGGCCGTCAGCGCCTGAACTGTGGAAGGAAAAGGCCACTCACGGATCCAGCAAAAATCCCCGCGGAACCAATACCAGCGAGAGCTCGTCCAACAATAAAGGCCGTGGAGTTGGGCGCGGCTCCACAAATCGCAGAGCCAACTTCGAACAGGAGGATGCTAGCCAGGATAACTGCCTTCACAGGGTAGAATGTGTAGATCTTTCCAAATAGCAATTGGAATGCACTCGACGTCAACAGATATGCGCTTCCATACCAGCCAACGTCGGACAGGGAGTCGAATTCATTCGTGATTTGAGGGATTGCCTTGTTTTCAGTCAGCTTAATTTCTCTCCGGTTCTTTGTAGCTTGCTAACCGTTGAGATGATCGTTCGGTCTAGAGCAACCAGAAACATGGTCATCATGATCGAGACAAGAAGAAGTACCACCTTGGTGGCCGACTGTTCTTGATACGTGTCGTCCAGGTCGCTCTTAGTATGGTTGGTTTTGCCATCACTGGTCTCAGTGCCCTGAGTGGTCTTCATATCTGACAGATTTCTAGTTGGTTCCTCCTTTTGAGGAGGCATTGGGCTTTCAGATTCCGTCATGATCGTGCAACTTGAGCTCTGCTCGCAGCCAGCAAGATCTATACTTCGTAGATTGGCAGAGAGTATTAAAACGGATATCGAATTGACACAGTCATAATTGACAAGACCTTCTATTTATATTTGGGAAACTTCCTTTGCTCGGGGTCGCTTTGAATGGCTCTTGTCAGAGAATGGCCCGTCGGGGGATAGAAAAGCCCGAGGGGGCTATACTTGTCGGGCTTCAGCATCACCCGAAAAATCAACCACTTTACGAGGAAAGCAGTCATCCGAACTAATTAATTTTACCATTCATCTAGAGAATGAAGTTGTGAGAAGGGGCTGGAATTTGACAGATAAGCCTGTTCTCATTTCCACGCATCAGTTAACCGCAAGCGATCTCCCCATTCGGACCCTACTTCGAAGCCTCCAACGCTGAACTCTCCTGAAGCCACCACTACACATCTATCAGCTGTCGAGCAGCCCTGAAGTTTTCATCAGCGAGTCTGTTTACAAGATAGTCCACTGCATTACTGCAATAAATGCCGTTTACAATTGATGATCGAGCAGAACCCTTAGCAAGAGAAACTGAAGGCGCAATCGCAGGAATGGTGTCATACATGGATGACTCGTTGGATGGGACATGGATAGTCGGGAACTTGATTCAGCGGAAAGATCGAGATTTCGGAACGTACGCTTCTGAACGTGATATGGATTGACATGCACCGTAAGTCCATATATCCGTTGGAACTTGAAGTCTCGGATATTTGCCCTACCGGGGTTTACGGATGTAGTGCGGAGTTACGGAGGTATATCTGCACCAAGCGTTTGGTCATGGCGAGACTTAAGTATATATATAACAAGAGCCGGGAGGAAAAGACATAATCATATACGCCTCCTCATGAATATTGGAAGTGAACTCAATACAATGGCTCCCAAAATTGTCCTCATCACCGGCGCCAACACCGGAATTGGTTTTCAGGTCGTCCGCGCCCTCTGCAACTCAGAGCAAACCTACAGCATCATCGTCGGCGGACGTTCCCCGGCAAAGGTACAGAATGCCATTAGTGTCATCCAAAGCGAGTTCCCCGAGTCCCAAAGCCAGCTCTTCCCCCTTCAGATCGACCTTGAATCCGACGACTCGATCAAACATGCCTACGAAGAGCTCAACGCCAAGTTCGGAAGACTCGACGCTCTCGTCAATAACGCAGGTACATCTCTTGACCTCCCTCGGCATTCACACATACTAACTTTTCAGGCGCCTGGTTCGATGCACAAGCCAACACCACAATGACCGAACGCCAGATGTGGGCCAAGACGTGGGACGTCAACGTCACCGGCACGCACCTCCTCACCTCAGCCCTCATGCCTCTCCTCCTCAGAAGCTCCGACCCTCGGCTCCTCTTCGTTACTTCTGGAGCTGCAAGACTCGCAGGCACAGACGACCTTCGCCTTGCGATAAACAAACCCCCACCGGCCGGCTGGCCCAAGCCCGCTGGGACGACTGCCACGGCGTACCGCAGCGCGAAGACGGGACTCAACATGGTGCTGCGCGAGTGGGGGCGGATACTCAAGAACGACGGGGTAAAGGTTTGGGGAATTTCGCCGGGCTACCTGGCAACTGGGTTGGCTGGTGGCACGCCGGAGGAGATGAAGAAGAATGGGGCGGAAGACGCCGAAGTGGCTGGGCCGTTTATTCGGTCGGTGCTGGAGGGAGATAGGGATGCTGATGTTGGGAGGGTGATTAGGAGGGAGGGGGTGCAGGAGTGGTAGTTGACCTGTATTGGCGTTGAATATTATATCGTGTTCGATACCTTGGGTCGATCGGATAGGGCGTGCATCTAGGCCCGGTGCTCTGCTGGGCGTTAATCAATACAACAACAACAACTATCAAATGCACTCAAACCACTCAGCTAAAAAAGGGTCAAGACAACGATTCTAGCTAGTAGAAATGATAGTGCAGCAGCATGTCCAGAATAGGCTTTGCGGCTAGAAGTCCCGTAAGCTCTGAACCAGCGGAGCAATTACATATTCAAACACCTTCTCCTGCATACTTTCGTCTTCCAAGGTTGCATCTACGGTATCTGGGCCAAAGAGACACCGTTTTACCACTTGACCGTATCTCACCCCGCTCTCCATTTCCACAGCCGAAAGATATCGAGCTGCGGTCTTGAGATTCGCTACTGCCTCCAGAGAATCCGCGTCTTCTGGTGTACGCAATGATTCAAGGTTTCGGCACAGCGAAAGTTCGACAAGAACCAGTCCTAGAGGAAAGAGAACTTCGCTCCGTATGAGCGCTGATGATTCTTGATTCTCGTGCATACTCGCCTGGCCTGCAATGTCGCATACCACATAGGGGTGGGGGTGATTGAATTGGTCGGATTTAATCTCTTCCATGAACATGATGTCACGGGCTCTCCAATATTTGCGCAACCAGTTGCCATGGAACTGCAGGACACTGCAAGCAGGTTCACGGCGAGAATTAGGCGATCACGGCGACTGAAGATGTATCTGCCTTGCAGCGGATGTTGTGGATATGTTGGCAAAGTGGCTATGAGTTCCTCAAGAGATTGTGATTGTGATAGTAGGTCCTCCGCAATGCTCCGGACCCGGTACATATGGTGCCGGTATCGTTTGTCCGCGATGCAGCCAAGGAGTGCTCGTTGCTTGTCATCAAAGTTGGCGGTGAATATCGTGGAGCAGAGGTCTGATATCATGGATACTGGGGCCCCGGAAATGTTGAGTTTAGAGCTCTGTTTCTCTTTTCGGTCATTTGTATCAGGCTGGCTCGGCTGCAAGCCGCTAGTAGAGGAACAGGTATAACATGTTGAGACTGGATCTGAAATTTCGATTGACTGGGTCTCAACCTCGTGACAGCAGTCCTTGGTGCCCACCGAGGTAGTGGATCTTTTCGATGTGAATGCCATGCGAAATGTATGATTTGAGGCCTGGTGCGGCGTTTTGTGCAAGTCCTGTGGTGAAGGATCTAGGGCAAAACAAATAGAATGTTGGTCTTTGCATGAGCAGTTCCAGCACTCTCTCTTCAGAACAGCACTATAGAGACTCAGCGCTAATTTTCGCCTGTTTTTGTGTACTGATAATGGGTAGTGCACCCTCCGTTTGGCGTAGTCCTTCGAGCGGTGTTTGAAGGACTGGTCTGCCAGTGTTTTCAGGATACCGTTTGCAGTGTGGATGCGGCTGAGGAGGTCAGCATATATACTTTTTGAGAGTATGTCGCGGAACTTTTTGGCCTCTTTCTTGATGAAGGATTTGGGCCGAGTGTTCAACTAGAACAGGCATGGGTCAGTGAAAGTCGGTGGACAGACTGATGTGAGGGCAACTAACCGACGATGTACCTCCATTTATCAAGCCCAACTTTTTGGATAAGTCGTTCAATAAGCTGGCCAATTCCCGGGTTGTTCTCATAAAAGGGTCAAATTTTGGGAATGGAAAATGGGATCTGGTCAGTTCGAATAGTGTATAAGCAATTACAGCTGTTTGGGCATCTCTGAAAGCAGCCTAGTGAATTTAACTGTGTCTACCAAATACAGGCTTTCAATGAGCGGCAAAACTGACAAACTGTAGAACTCCAACCGAGCCTAAGAGGGATGTGTTGTGCTATCCAAACCCGTGGGGGAAGCTCCATCTGCCAAGGAGGTGCCTGAAGACAATCGCCCCGTGCCTCCGGAGCCAGAGAAGAAGTAATTGGTGAACGACAATAGACGGTGACATAGGCTATAGTATGTTCGGTTTTCGGAGGCCTATTGTCGTAGATATAATAGCAAGGAGCTGTCAGTATAGATGCCAATCAATATGTCTCAATGCGAGTCAATCTAATACAACACGTCAACTTGTAATTGCCACAAGTATAAGTGAGCTTTCCCATTTCGGAATCCCTTGCCTTGCCCTCGATCCTAGGAATATTATGAGAGCTTGAACTTAAAAGTGATGCTATGCTAAGGTTAATAAGCTCAAGAATTATCTATAGGCATTTGCACAACATGCAATTTTAGCATAAGTCGTAATGATATATTTATGGATGGATCTGTTTGAGATTTCGACATCAGAGTTTATCTCAACAGTCAAAGTCATATCAGTCTCAGTAGCAATATGCTTTTGATATTATGCCTCGACGGTGCCTGGTACCTGAGGCATCCAACGGAATAAAACGCGCGGATTAGGAATTATTCTCCGAAAAATGGCGTGGCGTTTGCTATACAAACTTTGCAAACTTATTTCTATTTTTCCAGTGGCGTTCCGATCTTGGTGAAAAGCTTGATAGGGTTAATAAGACACTTAACTAATGTGCAAGATATCCAGTATTGAGAGAACCTCAGCATAATAATAGATGCTGCAGTTCATAGGAATGGCAATATGAGCTATGCCTATAGCTAGGTGTATACGTTCACAAGGCACAAGTACGACAAGAAAAGGCCCTTAGTTCTAGCCTCATACCCCTCTAGAGTCTAGAGTCTAGACAGTGAGTAAAAGTCTAGACAAATCGACAGCGGAAAGCAGCCGAGAACCCGCAAAAAGGCCGAATATAGACCATAATGGAGAACTGTGGCGATGACAACCACCAATGGCGCGACGGCATGCCCCGATGTCGTGATCCAGTCCAGGATACTCCGTAGTCTGTACTAAAAGGATTTTCTCCGCCGTTTTCCCCATGGCGAACGCTCTTCTTGACATCTTCTCGAATCAGTAAATTGGTTGTATGTGTGGGGAGACACCGCTACTGACAGTGACGCGAGATGATCTCCCGCACTGGACATGCCATGGAGAAATCCGACTCCAAGATTGAGCCGGATCTGTCCCAGCGATACGGGGAAGAGGTTGCGCCCTATCCTGAGGAGGATGCGCTGCAGCTGAACGTCGGTGGCCGGGGTGCCACCCAGCGCCGCCTGAAGAACTACCAGGTGACGATGATCGGGTTCTGCGGTGGTATTGGCACTGGTCTGTTCGTGGGAACGGGTGCGGCGTATGCCAAAGCTGGTCCTGCTGGTTTGCTACTGGCCTATGCGGTCGTTGGCCTCGTTCTGTGGTGTGTGATGCAGAGTATCGCCGAGTTGGCGACGCTGCTGCCCACCGCCGGATCCTTCCCGCACTGGGCGACACGGTTCATTGATCCCTCTGTTGGTTTCTCGTTGGCTATCTCGTACGGTTACTGCTACACCATTGCCATTGCGTCGGAAGTGTCTGCGGCCGCGGTGATTGTCTCCTACTGGACGGACATAACGCCGGCGGTGGTCATCACCGTGGGCTTGGTGCTGATCCTGGCAATCAATCTCATGAGTGTGCGATTCTACGGTGAGACAGAAGTTATCGCCGGTAGCATCAAGGTTCTCTGCTTCGTTGGCTTGGTGCTTGTCTCCATCGTCATCACCTCCGGCGGAGGCCCGAACCACGAGACCATCGGCTTCCGTTACTGGCACCATCCCGGCGCCTGGACCAACTACAACGGCATCACCGGACCTACCGGCCACTTCCTGGGCTTCCTGTCCGCCTTTGTTAACGCCTCCTTCAGCTTTATCGGCGTCGAGACCGTCGTCATCACCGCAGCCGAGTCGGTTGACCCGCACCGGGCGATTCCCAAAGCCGCCCGGCGCGTCACCTATCGTATTGCCTTCTTCTACATCCTCGGCGCGCTCCTCATCGGCATGATTGTCGATCCCAGAAACACTGGTCTTGTTTCTGGCAGCGGAAATGCGAACAGCTCTCCCTGGGTGATTGCCATCCGCCAGGCTGGCATCAACGCTCTGCCTTCGATAGTCAACGCCTGTATCCTGATTTCTGCCTGGTCCGCTGGCAACTCGTACTGCTGGGTCGGCTCGCGGATGATCGTGGCCATGACGACTGACCACCAGCTGCCCCAGGTATTTGGCAAGGTGACCAAGAAGGGTGTCCCTTATGTGGCTGTCATCGCCGCTTGGCTGTTTGGACCATTGGCCTATCTCAGTATGTGTCTTCACTTAGCCGGTAATTCCTAATTCCCTTACTAACGGGTCAGGTCTTGGGTCGGGCGGCGCCGCACAAGCCTTCACCTGGCTCCTGAATCTCAGCACCGTTGCTGGTCTGATCGCATGGGCCACGCTCTCCTTCTGCTACATTCGCTTCTATGCCGCGCTCAAAGCGCAGGGCGTCCACCGCGACACGCTGCCTTGGAAGGGCCCTCTGCAGCCGTATGCGGCCTGGGTGGGATTCATCGGATCCACCATCATCACCCTCGTGGCCGGATTTCCCGTCTTCCTCAAGGGCAACTGGAATACGTCCAACTTTGTCGCTTCGTATATTGGTATTCCTATCTTCATTGTCCCGATCCTCGGATGGAAGTTGTGGTACCGCACCAAGGTTCGTCGTTCTTGTATCTCGAAAGGTAGCTAAAAGCTAACGGTTGTAGTTTATTCGCGCGGCCAATATTGATCTATGGTCCGGCCGTCTCCAGGAAGGAGAGATCATCGAGAAACACAGGCCGATGACATGGTGGCGTCGCATTGTCGACTGGCTTTTCTGAAGTTGTCTTTTGTATATACTATATAGATGCATAGATACCCAATGATGTATAGAACATCTTCTTTGTTGATCGATTACTCGGTTTTGAGCTGCTCCGCCAGTTTTCGAATATCGTTATGAGAGGCTTTGCAGCAGCCTCCGACCAGGAATGAAGTAAAGGGACCTGTTGTGCGAGCATTTGTGACAACCTGCGCGAGCTGGGATTCCCACGGACCCTACTCCAGTCAGCATTCAGTATTTGAAGTATGGGCAACCACTTACACTTTCACCACCTGTAAATCCTTCCCGCTTCTCCCACGTCTGCGTGGTCGTGTTGTAGACCTCTCCATTGGTGCCATCCGGATACAGCACCAGAGTCGGAACAGCCCCTACCTGGCCCTTGGCAACAGCACTCGCTACCTCCTCTCCAAACTCACGGACCAGTCCATCCAGCTTATAGACCTTGGTGCAATTGATGCCCACTCCCCACGGCACAGACGCACCGGCCATCTCCGCCACCGCAGCCTGCACAACCTGCCCGATCGAACTGCCATCGGGCAACGTAGGCTCCTCCCCGGGCAAAACACACGACACCCAGAATGGAACATCCAAGCCCGCCGCGCGGATCGCCCTCCTCACCGCACGGATCTCATCCAGCCGCGGCAGTGTCTCAAACGCCACATACTGCACTCTCTCCTGCAGTTTCTCATCCGCCTCCAGAAACAGCCGTAGTCGCTCCAGATGCCATTGAAACAGGGTTTCTTCACTATCATGCTCCGCGTCGTAGCGCCCGCTGTATTCCTGTCCCGGGATCATGCACGCGCCGTACGGGCCGAGGCTTAGTCCGATTCTGGCGGAGGATGTACCCCGCGCTTGCTCGGCGACGTCCAGTGCGGTGCGGAGGTATTTTGCTATAGCGCTGCGGGGGATGCCGTTGGGGAACTCGGGGGTCTTGGTACGTGCGAATCCTTCGATGGATACTTGGTATGTGGCTGTTAGGAGGACGTCGCTGCCTGCTGTTATGAAGTTGCGCTGGCAGGCGAGGAGAGTGGTGGGGTCGGAGACGAGGAGGTGGGAGGCCCAGAGGGGGGTGGAGGAGTCGAAGGTAACGCCGTGTTGGTCTTGGAGGGAGGTTCCGAGCCCTCCGTCGAGGATTTGAATTAATGTCATTGCTGGTACTATCAGGGATTGGCGATGAATTAGAGTGGTCAATTGAGGCTATCTTTCTAGAGGCAGAGTGTGGAGGAATGTGTGGGATGCTTGGCTTATCGCACGTGGAGATAATCTTATCTTATCTATATAACTCTTTTCTTATCTTATTCTGATCGATGCCTTGTTTCTGCCTTGTACTTCTGCCAACTTCAATGCTCAAAGCATCATTTGGTGCCTCCCAGGACTGGGTCCAATTGTTTCCTGTGCTGTCTGTACATTCCGTACTGTTTTATCCAAAATAGGCGTTGTACGGAACGGCCCAGACGCCCGGCAGACTCCGCGAGGAAAGAGTTATGAAGATCCGTCAGCACCTATGCAAGGAGTGAGACATTGTCAGCTCTTATGGTCAGGGATGGGACCTCGAGCTTTCAAATGAGCCAGTAATCTTTGGCGGATCCTCTAACAGAGGTGATTCAAGACGATGAGTGGTAGCAACATCATGCCACATTGCTTTCCATGTTGAGAGCTGATGGTTACACAGGCTTCATCCTCAACATATAAATACACGACGAATTCGGCGAGAGGTGATCGTGTCAAAACCATCTCTATTCTCTCCATCATCTTTACAAAGCCCCAAATCTTTCAAAGCTGAACACCAACTCAAGATGAAGGTCTTTGCTACTCTCCTCCTCCTGGCCGCCACTGCCTCTGCGGCTCTCGCTGCCGTTCCTGCTCCCAATGCTGGCTGCTCTCAACCAGGTCAATACTGCAACGGCGGGACCTTTCTCTGTTGCAACAACCGTCGATGCAGCAACAACGTGGTTAGTCTTTCTTTCTCCCATCAAAGGGGAATTCCCAAAACGGTGTCAGCATGCTTACAACGTCCCTATTAGTGCCAGTAATCCCGAGTCGAGCTACCAAGGGTTGGATGGTATTTCACTCTGGGGTCTCATTTTTTTACATCGTCGCTATATCATGTCATAGACCCTTCAACAGCTATTGGTCGTCGTCTGCCTGGCTTATTCTGTCTGTTACCAGTCTCAGATCAATGGTAGTTGGCTGCGATTGAAGTCCAAGTGTCAACTGCTAGGGCCTCCGGTTATGTACTTTGCCAATGTCATTACTCCCTGTAGATCTGCGTTCCATGAACAGAAAGAGTTACTCCAAGCGACTCCCAAAAGAAAGATATCCCCCGTTTCCCGCCCTTAAGCTCTTGCCTTTGATTTCCTCGACGTAGCCCTTTTCTCTTTTCCCGGGCTCGTACCCTTACTCCGCGCGGGGCTCGATTTCCCTGGCCAATGCTTCTCAGCTCCGGGACAGGACTGACGATCAATCAGATCGGGGGCCGCCTCGCCTGTCGTGTCCCAGACTTTGGCTCATGATCCCGTAGTCTTTGCCATAACTCCGCCAATCTTCATTTAAGGAGCGTTTGAGCACTATGCCAGCGGTAAGGTTGCGGCAATAGCAAGCCATGGTTCTTGTGACTCAGCTACGGTCAGCACACGATTACTTTGTCAAGTATTATAGTTGGCCATTCCTGGTACTCGGGACCTATGAAGAAAAGCACTCAAATCGGCAGATATTGCTGTCCCAAATCCAGGGCTTCTGGCGGGCGACTAACAATGGCACGATTAAACGGCTTGAGAATATGCTAACTAACGGGAAAGCAGGCGCGCAGTGTAACTTGTGGTTGATATCAAGCACTGCAAATTCAGATCACTGAGACCATTTCCCTTTTCGAGCAATGGATATTTCATCCGATCCCGGCCAATGGCGGTTGAGACTGCTAAATTGACCAATGGCAGTATATGTAGAGTCGCCCGCCTTGGAGGCATTTGTCAGCTTCCATTGTTTCCTCTCGGGGTGATTTACCGCATCCGATTTTCCGTTGGAGTAACCAGTTTCCTTTTCTGCCCCATACTTGGAAGACACCTCGGCCGAGTAGGTATATATACAACGGCAACCATGTCTTCTTTCGCCCCCTCTTCCACTTACACGTTCGCACCTCTCTTACGACGCCATTACCTGACAACATGGGTTCCAACGCCTTCCAATCCCCCGCGGTCGTAAAGTCTCCGGCGACCCCCTACTTCACCCCGGCCAACAACGGAGGGGCCGCCCTGCACCCCGACGACCCCAAGACCCCAACGCTCTTCCGCCCGTTGCAAATCCGCAATGTCACCCTCAAAAACCGCATCATCGTCTCGCCCATGTGCATGTACTCCTGCGAGTCCGACCCCTCCTCGCCCCTCGTCGGCGCCCTGAGCAACTACCACCTCGCGCACCTGGGCCACCTCGCCCTCAAAGGCGCCGGCCTCGTCTTCATCGAAGCCACATCCGTGCAGCCCAACGGGCGTATCTCCCCCAATGACTCTGGACTCTGGCAGGAGGGTACCGACTCGGAACAATTCCTGGGCTTGAAGCGCGTGGTCGAGTTTATGCACGCGCAGGGCGCCAAGGTCGGCATCCAGCTGGCGCACGCTGGCCGGAAGGCGAGTGTCGTTGCGCCCTGGCTGGCGGCGCAGGCTGGCAAGCCGAGTGTCAAGGCGGATGAGAGCGTCGGTGGATGGCCTTCGGATGTGGTGGGCCCGTCCGGTGGGGAGGAGCATATCTGGAGCCCTGGAGAGGACGAATACTACGCGCCGCGGGCGCTGAGCATGGCGGAGGTCCGGGAGCTTGTGGCGGCGTTTAAGAAGAGCGCCCGGTTAGCGGTGCAGGCTGGGGTGGACGTCATTGAGATCCACGGCGCGCACGGCTACCTCATCAATCAGTTCCTGAGTCCGGTGACGAATAAGCGGACGGATGAGTATGGCGGCAGCTTTGAGAACCGGACGCGGATTGTGCGCGAGGTTGCGGCGGCTATCCGTGAAGTCATCCCTGAGGGGATGCCGTTGTTCCTGCGCATCAGTGCCACCGAGTGGTTGGAAGGCCAGCCTGTTGCGGCGGAGTCGGGCAGCTGGGACATGCAGAGCTCGCTGGAGCTGGTCACGAAGCTGCCCGAATGGGGCATTGACTTGGTGGATGTTAGTTCTGGGGGAAATCACAAAGACCAGAAGATCAACCTGCACACGGCCTACCAGAGTGACCTGGCCGGGCAGCTTCGCCAGGCGATCCGAGCGGCTGGAGCGTCGACTCTCGTGGGTGCCGTGGGTCTGATCACTGAGGCGGATCAAGCGAGAGGACTGGTCCAGGGAGCAGAGGAGGCGACAACCGCCGAGACGATGCTGTCGGGCCCTGAGCCCAAGGCGGATGCCGTTCTGCTAGCCCGTCAGTTCATGCGCGAGCCGGAATGGGTGTTTTCCACAGCGAGGAAGTTGGGCGTGCCGGTCACTGTCCCGGTGCAGTTCGGCAGGGCCATATGATATAGACAGACAGATAGACAAATGATATTTCCCTAATTAGGAAGAGAACCAGAATAATCGCCTTGTATATGTCCTCCGCAGATCGGAGTCTTCCGGTGCACAGATGACTCAGCCGGTTATGCCCCGCGGATCCCCGCCAGTGACGCCTTCAAGGTCCTCAGTCACCCCGCAAATGCAATACTCAGCAATAACAAACCATCCTCTACAACCATCCAACAACAACAAAGTACATAGTCCAAGAGATAGCAAAATGGCCCTCAAACCAGGCGACAAGTTCCCCGACAACGTGGTCTTCCAGTCCGTCTCCTCCCCCTCCAATCTCACCCACAATCTAACGCAGCGAAAGGTACATCCCCTACGCCGAGGAAAGCAGCGAAATCACCGCCTGCGGCATCCCAATCAACTACAACGCCTCCAAAGAATGG
>JAABUG020107534.1:0-36405 GCA_011319215.2 Scortechinia acanthostroma
AGATTGATGTAAAATCGGAGAAATTATTAAAACCAATAATCATTTGACAGCCGAAGGGTTAGAAGAAATAAAAAAAATTAGATCAGGTATGAATAAAGGAAGATCTTCATAGCAAGTTTAGCTTATTTTTAGGTGAACAGCTATGTTAAAAAATTGAAGTAAAAATTTTTGAAAATTTTAAGAGAAATTTGGTCGCCGTGTTATCTGGAATACAAAGTCATAGTGGTGCAAGCGTAGATCTAGCTATATTTGGTCTACATCTAGCAGGTATAAGTTCGCTCTTGGGTGCTATGAATTTTTGGTTCTCTATATTTGTTTTTGGATATTTAAAAAATTCAAGAAGCTTTACATTAATTGCTAATAAATGTAATTTTAGCACTAAACCTAAACAAGAGTTTCAAAACAACTCTTGTAATTATAACAACTCAGGAGGCGATTATAACTCTAAAAAAAATAGTTCTCCTGAAAAAAATAATAAATCTAAATTGGACCCGTTTTTTATATCAGGATTTACTGATGCGGAGGGTAATTTTATAGTTTCAATAGCTAAAGATTCATCATTTAATACAGGTTATTTTGTTAAACCTGTATTTCAAATAAGTTTACATGAAAAGGATAAAAATCTACTTTGTGATATTAAAAACAGTTTAGGTGGAATAGGTAAAGTATATAACAGAGGTGCAAATGCTAGTATATATATGGTGTTTAATTATAAAGAATTAACAAATCTAATTAAACATTTTGACAATTATCCTTTATTATCTTGTAAGCGTGCAGATTTCGAATTATTTAAAAAAGTAGTAGAGATGGTAAATAATAAACAACATCTTACTATAGAAGGAATAAAAAAAATTCTAGCAATTAAAGCATCTATGAATAAAGGTTTATTACCTGAATTAAAAGAAGAGTTTTCAAATACTATTCCTATTTCAAGACCTCAATTTAATATTACAACTAACGATTTAAAACCTAATTGGGTAACTGGTTTTACAGATAGTGAAGGTAGCTTCAATGTAATTATTACTCCTTCTAAAACAAAAACGGGTTATGCTGTTCGTTTAGTCTTTGTTATAGTTCAAAATTTTCGAGATAAGGTTTTAATGAATAATTTAATTCAATTCTTTAATTGTGGAGATGTTAATTTTCACAAAGCTTCATCCTGCTTACATTTTAGAGTTAATAGATTTGAAGATATTTACGATAAGGTTATACCTTTATATAAAAAATATCCTTTGCAAGGAAATAAAGCTTTAGATTTTCAAGATTTTTGTCTTGCAGCTGAATTAATGAAAAATAAAACCCATTTAACTAAAGAAGGTTTAGAGTCTATTCGTAATATAAAATCTCGAATGAACAGAGCCAGATCTGCTCAACTAGAACAAGAAACGAGTAAGCTTTAAGGATAAAACTATAATAGATAACTCAAATAGAATAATAAAATATTTATATATGTATAATAGGGATAAATCTATAATGTATTACTATACAACAAAAGAAAAATATTTTATTGATTATCTTAATATAAATTATTTTACATTTGAAAAACATTTGAAAAAAGGTACATATTATTTAGGTAAATATTTATTTTCTAAAAATTTCGAATATACTGCTAAATTAAAAATAATGACTTTAACTGAATTAGCTGTAAAATTTAAAAAGGACAGGTTAAGTATTACTAAAAAAAAACAGGTTAAATATTATATAATAGATTAGCTAAGTATATACTATAGCTTTACTGATTATATATTTTTCTTGTTTCTATACTATTTTGTTTTTTGAAGATTAAAATTATAATAATCAGGTTGTGTAGCTAGTTTTAATCTAGTGAGGGTGGTGGTGGGTTTATTTTTGTTGAAAAGAGATATTAGGTAGAGCAGGTCCTAATAAACATAGCCATGTTCTAGCTATTGAACTTATTAATAGTGGTGAAACTGTGACTGCTAAAAAAATTAATGAAATTTTAGCTTACTGTAATTTAAAAATTACAGAACAAGAATTAAAATCTTTAATTAATACTCCTAGTTTTACTTTAACTAATTTAAATGAAAAAAGTAGAGTTAAGGAAGTTATTAAGGATAAACTTGGTTTACTCAATAGTAAACAAAGAATACCTGGTATATATATCTTTACACATCTAAATACAGGTAAAAAGTACGTAGGTTCATCTTCACAGTTAGCTTTTAGATTAAATGGTTATATTAACCTTTCTCATAGAGAGAGTGGTTTATTAATCCCTCTGTTAAAAAAAGAAGGATTAAAAAATTTTTCTTTACAAGTTTTCCCTTTTTATAACAATTATATAAAAGGTTCAGAAATTGTATTAGAACAATATTATTTATTAGATTCTAGTTTTACATTAAATACTATAAAAGTTGCAAATAACCCTAGCGGGTCAAATTATAGAAGTTTATACATGTATAATAGAGATATGACCATTTTATATTTTTTTTCAACACAACAAATAGATTTTTTTAGAAAATTAAATATTCATCATATCACATTTACTAAACATTTAGAAAACGGTAGTTTTTATTTAGGTAAATATCTATTTTCAAGAATGCCAGTGTTAACAGCTAAAGTTAAAGATATGTCCGATTTGGATTTAGCTTTAATGTTGGGAAAAGATAGAATTAAATATAATAAAAATAAACCTCTAAATAGTTCATCTAAATCAGTTATACTAACTGATTTAAATAATTTAGAAAATACTATAGTGTTACATAGTTTAGGTAAATGTGTAAAATATTTACAAAATAAAGGTTTAGCCGCTTCTCAAATAACATGGGTTAAACATATTAATTTAGGTAAAGCTTATAATGGATACTTATGTAAATTCCTATAATAAACAAATATTTTGTAAATGAGGTTCATATAAAATTTCTAACTATATGCTTGAATAGCTTAGTGTTTATAGGTACTTTAACAGTAAAAATCTTATAAGCTATGCTTAATCAGCAAGAAACCAACCAGTAAGTATTTATATATATTTACTTTAGTGGGATCCCCAGAGACTATACGTTGGAAGCCGTATCTATAAAAAAAGATACGCCTAAGATATAGTCCACTATAAAATAAGTTAATTATATATTATTAACTTATTTCAGTGTCATCCTTAATATTGTTCCTGTTAATGTATATACAAATATGGATACATTAAAAGAAACTTTTATTAAAGAAAAAAAAAAGTGGAGTTTATCTAATTAAAAATAATGAAAACGGAAAGAAATATGTAGGATCTAGTATAGATATAACTAGAAGATTTTATTTATATTATAGTTTGTATCACATAACTATTCGTAAAAATAGTCTTATTTGTAGAGCCCTATTGAAATACGGTTATTCTAAATTTAGTGTGGAAATTCTTGAGTATTGTGATCCTAATATTTTAATCGAAAGAGAGCAATACTACATAGATAATCTAAAACCTGAATATAATATTTTAAAGGTGGCAGGTTCATCTCGGGGATATAATATTTTGGAAAGCACTAAAGCTAAAATCTCTCAATCTAAATTAGGTATCAAACATAAGGCTGAAACTTTAATTAAAATAAGAAAACATCTTGCTGTTTTTAATTTTACCAAAGCTTTTAAAGTTGAGGTTACAGATGTAATAACTAAACAGATAATTATTTATGATTATATACCTAAAGCTGCTGAGGCTCTTGGTTGTACAACCAGAACAATCAGTAATTGAGATAAGAAAATATCTCAAGGTGTAGATAAATTATATAAAGAAAAATTTCATATTAAAATAATTAGATAAATTACTTCGCTTTTTTTTTCTTGATGCGTTAGAGTGTCATCACTACAATATTGAATATGAGAAGCCCAGGTATAAGATTACATGAAGACGTTAATTTTACGTCTGTTTGTGTATAAGAACCAAACTCCGGGGACACCCTAAAGTTCTAGTAACCAAAGATAAGAGGGAAACTTTTTATCTGGCCCCATTAATGACTGGGGGTATGGTAACATCACTAGAAATGAAGAAAACTGAAATGGGTTATCGCGGATCTAAATCAGTCATAGGTTTAGATCAACATAGATCTATTACTGTAAAAGAGCAACGAGTAGACGGTTCTTCAGTATTATATATTGTAAGGTATACTCTAGTCGCCGGGAAACCGGTTCTAAGGTGAAACTATATATTAGAAATATTGATCTAACATATTTACTGCTAGGTTTAAAGATCTATTTCTATATATTGACATTCAATCCTTCTGGTTTATATATTAATAATATTTTTAATATTGATTGTAACTTAAAATTAACAATATATTTCAATCTGTAAAAAATTATTATTAGCCTATATAAAGGAATAAAACGAAATATACTACTAACAATAATAAAATAAACCCTTATTATGTTACAGGGTTTTGTGACGCAGAATCTTGTTTTAATATAACTATTAGTAAAAATCCTAAACATGCTTTAGGTTGAAGTGTAAAATTAGTTTTTAATCTGCATTTACACTCTAAAGATTCAAATAGTTTATACCTAATTCAGCATTTCTTTGGTGTAGGAAGTGTAACCCTACACGGAAAAACAGCTATGTATCAAGTAGTAAGATTAAGCGACTTAGCTTGTATAATTGAACACTTTAGTATTTATCCTCTAAAGACTAAAAAATTTGCAGATTTCTTATTATTTAAAAAAGCTTTTGATATTGTAAAAATTAAGGAACATCTTACTAAAGAAGGTTTAATAAATCTTATCAATCTAAGAGCTTCTTTAAATAAAGGTTTACCTGAAAGATTGAATTCTGCTTTTAGTAATGTTATACCAGTTGCAAGACCTCAAGTACCAAAAGCTATTTTAGATTCAAACAACCCAGATATTAAACACTGAATAGCAGGATTTGTATCAGGTGAAGGCTGTTTTATTATTAAAACAAGCAAATCTAAAACACATAAATTAGGTATAAGTGTTACTCTTAATTTCTTGGTATTTCAAAATATAAGAGATGCCTATTTATTAGAAAGCTTTTCGCAAGTTTTTGGCTGTGGTTCTTTTTCTATTAAAGAAGAGACTGCTATGGGTACATTTGCTGTTACAAGCTTTAGCAATATAGTAGACAAGATTATTCCTTTTTTTGAGGAGTATCCTATATTGGGTGCAAAAGCTGAAGAGTTTAAGGATTTTAAAGAAGCATCTGTCCTTATTCAATCTAAAGCTCATCTAACTAAAGAGGGGTTAGATAAAATTCTCTTAATTAAATCAAGAATGAATTTTTCAAGAGAATTATAATAAGTAGTATAGAATTATTATACATAGGGACTTATATTTGAATTCTTTTTTAATTATATTTAAATAAACATATAAAAATATATATTTATCTTTTAATTACAAAGAAAAAAAAGATAGGCAAGTCTTTACGTGCTACAGGGGATTTAAAATAACCCTAGATTAAAGTTACCACATTTATATAAATAGTTTAAAATAATAATAATGTTTTATTTGATAGACGTTTATTATTTTGTGGGGCGAAACTTGCTTTATTTGGATGAGCTGTAATAGTTACTGCTGTTTTATTATTATTATCACTTCCTGTGCTTGCCGGTGAAACCTTTATAATTCTGCCGGCGTTAAATTTGGCTATATTCTGGGAACAGTTAATTTATTTAACTCTATCAGCAGGAAAGATAGAGAGTTTGAACTTTTTATCGATCCTCAGAGATCATACGCCTGATCTTATCTGTTATAATATTAATATATTAAATTGTAATTTTATACATACAATAAATACAAATTCTCAAACTCAAACTGAAAAATTTAAATTTAGTTCATACCTAGCGGGTTTAATTGAGGGTGATGGTACAATTATAGTACCTAAGTCGGAAAGATCTCCAAAAGGTGTGCTTAATTATCCTTCTATTCAAATTGTTTTTCATTTAAAAGATTTACCTTTAGCTTTAATGATTCAAAAAAATTTAGGTCACGGTTCCCTTGCAAGAAAAAAAGGAGTAAATGCTTATATTTATACAGTTAATAATAAATTAGGCTTGATGTTATTAGTATCTTTAATTAATGGTTACATGAGAACACCAAAAATTAATGCTTTACACAAATTAATTGATTGATTAAATATGAAAGACTCAAACTTTAATTTAATAAAAAAACCATTAAATACTAGTTTTTTAACTTCTGATGCTTGATTATCTGGTTTTATCGAAGCTGATGGTCACTTTTCTGTAAGAACAACTCAAAATAATAAATCTACAAGAGTAGAATGTAAATTTGAGCTTACACAAAGGCAAAATGACCATAATGGTAAAAGTAACTTAGACTTTTTAGAAATTATAGCTGAATTTTTACTTACTTTGGTTAAAGCAATAAGGGTAAACAATCCTAAGCCTGAATACAGAGTTAGAACAACTAGTTTAAAAGGTAATTTAAATTTAGTGTGTTATTTAAAAAATTATCCTTTATTCGGTAGTAAGTATTTAGATTTTAATTGTTGAATTGATGTACTTGAATTATTTGAATCAGGTAAGTTTGATCATAAATTAAATATAGAAAAGGTAATTAAGATTAAATCAACCATGAATGACAAAAGAACAGTTTTTGTTTGAGATCATCTTAATAATTTTTATAGCTTAGATAAGTAAGATATGATCCAACCATTAATGTGAATTAATGAGAATCTACTCTAAATAATAAATATTATTTTTAAGACATAATTAACTTATAGTTAAAAGAGTCATGAGACTTAGTTTCGTAGATCAATACAAGGGAATAACAATGGTTTTAACTGATAGAAATTTTAATACATCATTCTTTGAAACAGCAGGTGGAGGAGACCCAATATTATACCAACATCTTTTCTTAAAAGAAATAGATTATATATGCTTGTCTTTACCTTGTCTATTAAAAGATAAAACCTTCAATTTTATACTTTTTCATACTAAATTTAAAGAATATTACCCTAATATAAAACAACCTACTAATAGATTCTTAGAGTGATTTATAGGATTTTCAGAAGGAGAAGGTTCTTTCATTTTAGCTAAAAGAGGTGATTTATCATTTGTTGTTACTCAATCAACTGCTGATGTAGAAACCCTTAATTATATTAAGGATAATTTGGGTTTTGGTAAAGTAATTATACAATCTAAAAAACAAAATACACATAGATTTGTTATACAGGATATTAATAATTTATATTTAATATGTTTATTATTTAACGGTAATATGGTATTTCCCTCAAGGAAAGCTAGATTTTTAACATTTCTTTCATTTTTTAATGAAAAACTGTTAAAAAAAAATCTTAATACTATAACTCCATTAGATATTTGTGTAATTCCTACTTTAAATGATGGTTGATTTTCGGGTATTACTGATGGGGAAGGCTGTTTTACTTGTTCATTATTAAGTAATAGTTCTGCTTTTAGATACAGATTTATATTAACTCAAAAATGGGAAGCCAATAAATATGTTTTAGAGCATATATTAAATATATTAAATGAATATTCTATTCAAGGTTCTATAACGCCTCATTATGCAGATAATGTGTGAGAACTTAGAATAAATGGTTTAAAAAACTGTAAAGGTTTATTTATTTATTTTGATAATTATAATCTTGTGTCTAAGAAAAAAGAAAGTTATTTAAAGTGAAAATCACTTTATGATAAATTAGTTAATAAAGATCATTTAAATAAGGAAACTAGATTAGAATTAATAAATTTAGCTAAACAAATTAATAAAGCATTATAATATAAATTAGGAAAAAAGGGTGAGGTTTAGATTAAATCTATAATAATTTTCTAAGGCAGATGTAAAAAAAAAAATAAGACCTTAGATAATGAATACTATTAAGTATACCTTAATCTCTAAGTTCTGGCTATAATATTTATTGTGCAATTATTAGAAAAAAACAGTAAAATGCTAGAGCAATACTGGTGTGACTATTTAAATTAAAATAAATAGTCTTACGGTCAAAATCTTCTCCCAAATAAGACAAGATCCGTCGATTTTCTAACAAGATCGCTACAGATTGGTTCACCGGTGGGTAACTGAAATGTTGCTTAATGTACAGTCGGATTCCTCTTTTATAAAAAGGTTAGTGTAATACACTAAGTTATATAATTAAAGGGATGAATAAATAATTATATAATACGGAATTGGATTTTTTGGTCAAATTGGCCCTTTAAATGTAAATTTAACGCAACAAACTATAAGCGAGGAGTTCGTTTTATATTTATTAGGTACTATTAGCTTAAGTTGTACTTTATTGTATACCGCTATAGTAAAAATCTTAAAAATTTACGATAATTCGCAAGTAACCAACGCGCTTAGCACGCTAGTAGGAACTTCAGAGGCCATACGTTTGTTAAACATAAGATTAATTCATAGTTTAAATAAAAACTCAAATAAAGATTTGGGTTTTATACAATGATTAGCCGGACTTATAGATGGTGATGGTTGTTTTTCATTATCTAAGAAAGGTTATGCAAGCTTGGAAATTACCATGGATATTAGGGATGAACGAGCTTTACAGGCTGTAAAAA
Source organism: Scortechinia acanthostroma (assembly GCA_011319215.2). Lineage (NCBI taxonomy): Eukaryota > Fungi > Ascomycota > Sordariomycetes > Coronophorales > Scortechiniaceae > Scortechinia > Scortechinia acanthostroma. Next base: position 8,505 of record JAABUG020107534.1, read on the forward strand.
ATGTTTATGGTGGTTCAATCAAATTAAGATCAGGAGTTAGCGCATTAAGATATAGATTACATAATAAACAAGGTTTATTAAATCTTATAAATGATGTAAACGGGTATATAAGAAACCCTGTTAGATTAATACAATTAAATAGTATTTGTTTTAAATATGAGATAACTTTAAATTATCCTGAAAAGTTAACATTAGATAACGGTTGATTATCAGGATTTTTTGACGCTCGAGGAGATTTAAATATTCAACTAGACTCAGAGGTGGTACCTGGTCTTACCCGCTCTTCTAAGGAAGGAGAGAAGCTAGTGAACAATAAACCCAAATTAACTATATCTTTGAACCATAAGGATTATAATCTTGTAATTATCTATAAAAAATTTTTTGGGGGTACTATAAGTATAATTAGTAATAATAGATACTCTTGATCTATTGATTTAAAAGAACAAAATTTAAATTTTATAGAATATGCAAAAAAATATCCTTTACGTGCTAGTCGTCATAATAAATTATATTTAGTAGAAAAATTTTATTATTTACTAAATATAAAAGCACATTTAAACCCAGAAAATTCTATGTTAAATAAAGCATGATTAATATTTAATAATAAATTTAATAGATATATTCATACTAAAGCTAAAAAATCTGAATATTTAGACAATTTAAAAAAAAAAGAAATAATAATATGAGGATCTTTTATAGGTTCAAGTATAGGATCTGGAAGATTAACTAATCAAGTATTAAACATGTATACTTTTACTAAAGCTCAAAAATCAGTTTTAGTGGGTATATTATTATCAGATGCTTGATTAATTTTAAATAAAGGAAGTAAAAACCCTCGATTAGGATTTAAGCAATCTTTAGATAAATCATCTTATGTATGAAATGTTTTTATGGTATTTTATCCTTTTTGTCAAAGTTTACCTAGTATAGCTACTGGTAAAAGAAATAATAAACCATTTTATAGTTTAGGTTTTTATACTAGATCTCTTCCTTGTTTAAATGAATTTTATTTACTTTTTTATAAAGATAAAAAAATAATATCCTTAGATATTTATCATTTATTAACTCCTATATCCTTAGCTCATTGAATTATGGGTGACGGACAAGCTCAACCAAAAAGTGGTTTAGCTTTATGTACTGATTCTTATTCTATTCGAGAAGTAGTTTTTTTAATGAATGTATTAATGATACGATATAATTTTATTTGTACTTTACGAAAAGTCAATAATAATTATCGAATTTATATTTCCCAAAAATCTATGGATAGATTAAGAGTAATTGTCTTACCATATATGATAGATAGCATGTTGTATAAATTAAACATAAAATCTTAATGATGGTAGTATTCAAATAAATAGTTCTAATTGACAATTATCTATTTCAGCAGGACAAAAGACTTCTGAAATTCTTACACCTTTAATAGAATTGTTTGGAGGTTATGTATATATTGATAGAGGTGGGCATGGTTCATTTAAATGATATGTTACTAAAAAAGAAGATATACTTAATTTAATAGAATATTTTAAAAAATACCCATCAAGATCTGCTAAAAATAATAGATTACATCTTATATCGATGTATTATAAATTAATTGATATGCAAGCTCATCAAGCCTTACCTAATTCTTATTTAAGAAAAAGTTGAGATTATTTTTATAAAAAATGGTTAAACTACGAATAAGTATGTTTATACCCATATTCATAAATACAAATAGGCATATACTAGGAAACTTATTGTAAAAGTATTAAAAATCATTTATATGATACATTTTAAGGAGGTAATTTACTATTATAAATTTTATAAACCAAAAAGTGTGTCATATATTATTTAAATAACTATGAATAAATTTTGTTTAAAGATATGGTCCAAATATTTTTTATGGTGTCGAGATCCTTTAGGACACTTCACCAATAATATAGCATCTAGGTAAAAACCGCTTATCGAGAGAAATTTTCGTATCTGAATCTCATTTTCAAAAAATGAAAACACAACTTAGACGATTCTCTGTATCGAATGTTCAACAAGAAACGTCTAGGGAAACGCATTTATTAAATACAAGCTCTCAACCACTACAAAATTTTAACCTTAGTCCTTGATTTATTACGGGGTTTGCAGATGCTGAAAGTTCATTCAATATTATTGTGGCTAAAAGTAATAATGTGGAAGTTCAATGACAAGCACGGCTGTTTTTTCAAATAAGTCTTCATGTGAAAGATAGAATTTTGTTAGAGCACATAAAAAATTTTTTTGGGGTAGGGGAGATTTATACTAAAACTTCTGATTCGATTATATATTCAGTTAAATCAATAAAAGATCTTGCTGTAATTATTAATCATTTTGAAAAGTATCCGTTAATTACACAAAAGTGAGCGGATTATGTAAATTGAAAACAGGCCTTTATTCTAATAAAAAATAAAGAACATCTTACTTTAGATGGTCTAAACAAAATAGTAGCCTTGAAAGCCGCTAGTAATTGAGGTTTATCGGAAGTTTTAAAAACTGCTTTTCCAGCCGCCTTAGTTTCTGATACAAAACCTTTACTTAAAAATAAAGAGGTACCAGATCCAGGTTGATTAGCAGGGTTTGCTTCAGGAGAGGGGTGTTTTTTCGTTGAGGTTTATAAATCTGAAAACAGTAAGCAAGGAATAGCGGTTAAATTATGATTTCAACTAACTCAACATTCTAGGGATGAATATTTAATGAATAGTTTAATAAATTATTTTAATTGTGGTAATATTCGTAAATTTAAACAAGCTTGTGATTACAGGGTAGTTAAGTTTTCAGATATTCGGGATAAGATTATTATTTTCTTTAATACTTATCCTATTCTAGGTATAAAATCCAAAGATTTTGAGGATTTTAAAAAAGTAGCTGAACTCATGAACAATAAGCATCACTTGACAACTGAGGGTTTAGAAAAAATACGTAACATTAAACTAGGTATGAACAAAGGAAGAATACCTTAATAATTATTCATATCTAGTATTCTTGTCAATTCAATTTGTCAAATGCGATAGCCGGAGCTAAATTTTACGAATTGAAGGGTAATAAAGCTCATATTGCAGCTCCAGATTCTTTATTAGCTAAAAGTTGAGATACTTTTACTAATAAATGAAATAACTATGAATAAACTATGTGTTTAAAGATATGGTCCAAACATTGTTTATTATAACAATGTAGCATCCTGAGGTTACACATGTAGGCCTCTTAACGTTGCTGTATGCTGGGACCCTTTCGCTATATAGTTCTAAATACTCCTTCTTAAATGACACAGTTAAAAAGTTAGAACAATGAAGGAAATCAGCAGGTAACATTTTATTTATAAAAAATGGAACCTCAGAGACTCAACGCAACGGAGTTGTAGTAAATTTAGAAAATGTTAAACGTGTATCAAATCACGTTCCTAAACATTTGAAGCCTCTAAATAACAAACAATTAGGTTATTATCTAGCAGGATTAATAGACGGAGATGGTCATTTTAGTAAAGCTCAACAATTAGTTATAACTATTAGTTCTCCAGATGCATTTCTAGCCTATTACTTGAAAGAAAGATTAGGTTACGGTAATGTAAGAAAAGTAAAGGACAAAAATGCATACCTTTTAATAGTATCTAATGAAAAAGGTATGTTAAATGTAATTAACTTGATAAATGGTAAATTAAGAACAAAACACAGATTTGACCAAGTAGTTAATAATGTATTAAGTCATACTAAGTATGCAGATCAAAATATTATTTTTACTATAGATTCAAGTGAAAATCTTGATAACCACTGATTAGCAGGTTTTTCTGATGCGGATGCTAGTTTTCAAATTAAAATTATTAAACGTATTACCAGAAATAAACCGGAAATAAGATTAAATTTTCAAATAGATCAAAAAAGTAATTTATTGTTAAATATAATAAAAAAATACTTAGGTGGAAATATTGGATATAGGAAGTCTCAAGACACCTATTATTATGGTTCTACTAATTTCGGTTCTGCTAAAAAGGTTATAGAATATTTTGATCAATATCACTTACAATCTAGAAAGCATATAAGCTATTTAAGATGAAGAAAGGTATATAGATTAATACAAGATAAAGAACACTTAACAGATAAAGGGCTATCTAAAATACTAATAATAAAATCTTTATTAAATCGTCATGAAGAAAATACTACAATTTAAGATAAAGCCCTAACAAGAATCTAAAAGTTTTTGAGTATTAATGAGAAAAGACTGTTATAATGCACAGCTATTCTTTTAATCAAAATATTGTTACATATTAATTATACCAGGTTTTGGTATCATAAGTACAGTAATTTCAGCGTTCTCTCTTAAAAACATATTCGGTTAATAAATAGCTGAATTAAAATTAAACTATATACTGAAAACTTCTTAAAATTATACTAGTATAGTTTAATATATACTATACTGACAATGTATAATCTTGAACAATCAGTAGGAAACCTTAATGGGATCTTCAGAGACTATACGTTTAAATATATTTATATAAGATATAGTCCAGTAGACTCAATATATTAATTGTTTTAATATATAATAATTAATTAAGAGTATACTTGTATTTAGGAATGGTTTAGTGTAAGCTTTTCTTTAAAAACTTTGCTATATGCTGGAAACACTTTATAAGTCAATCAGCAGGAAATTATAATGATTCCTCAGAGACTTTACGCAAAGGGTCTTAAATTTTTAATAGTAAATTTAAAATTAAGATAAAGTCCATTAACATAATTGGTAAATAACGGTTATATAACTTAATTATGTTAAATGTTACCAATTTAACTCAGGTTTTTCATTAAGTAAATTATTTAATTCAAAAGATGTATTAATACTTAATGATAAATTATTAAACGAAAATAAACTTAACCCTATGTGAGTTACCGGTTTTACAGATGCTGAAGGTTGTTTTAGTATTATAATAGAAATAACTGATCTTTTAAAATGAAAAGTTAGAGCTTCATTTGAAATAAATTTACATATAAACGATTCAGATATTTTATATAAACTTAGATCTTTTTTTTGTGTAGGTTCTGTATATATTAGAAAAAGTAAAAATATTGCTGTTTATCGTGTAACTAATGTTAAAGATATAATGAATGTTATAATACCTCATTTTAATAAATATCCTTTAATTAGCCAAAAAAGATCAGACTTTTTATTATGATCAAAAGTAATAGAAATAATGGTAAATAAGGAACATTTAAATAAACAAGGGTTCTTAAACATTCTTTCTTATTATGCATCTATTAATCGCGGAATTTCACCAAAAGTTTTAAGTTTTTATCCTAATATTGTGGCTCAACCTAGACCCTTATTTAATTTACCTAATAAGCTAAACCCTTATTGAGTATCAGGATTTGTGGCAGGAGATGGGGGATTTTCTATGTATGTAAAAAAATCCACAGATCACATTTTAGGTGAAAAACTATATTATGCGTTCTATATAACTCAACATATGAAAGATTTACATAAAAACATCTTAAGTGAAATTTATTTAAACCTGTGTAAAATTGTTAATTGTTATCATAATTATTTTGTCCTTATATTTGCCAATCAAACTCAGAAAAAAATTAAATTTTGAGGTATAAGTGTTTTATTCACACTTAGTTTAAAAGTTTTAGTATATTTTTATACTATAAAAAAAGATACTAAAGGTATTATTTATTATTATTTTCTACTTTGTTTTCTATGTATATGTCTTATTACTACATTCTTTTTAGTTAAATTTGAAATTATATGTTTTTTACCTGATACAATATTAGCTTTAACTGTGCCAGTTAAAAGCTATTCTAACGCTGAAACTGAAAGATCTAACATTTTAAAAGAAAACAAGGATCTTTGTGGTGTATATCGTTTTATAAATTTAAAAACAAATAAATCATATATAGGATCTAGCGTAAATTTAAACCGTAGATTTAAAAGTTATTATAATATAAAATATATATCTTCAGGTAAAATGCTTATAGCTAAATCTATAATAAAATATGGTTTCTCAGCATTTAGGTTAGATATTTTAGAATATTGTGATAAAGATATTGTACTAGAAAGAGAGCAATATTATTTAGATTTGTTAAATCCTGATTACAATATTTTGAAAAAAGCTGGTTCAAATTTAGGTTATAAACATACTGAAGAAACAAAAGTTTTACTGAAAAAGTTGTTAACTGGTCGTAAACTTTCTGAAGTACATAAAGCTAATATTAAAGCTTCTAATTTAGGAAAAAAATTTTCAGTTGAATCAAAACTAAAAATGAGTATTGCTAAATTAGGTCGTACTATGAGTAATGAAAACAGGGTTAAATTAACTGCATCAATATTAGGGAAACCTCGTGATTTAAAAACTAAAGAAAAAATCTCAGCTACAGCTGGAACTTCAGTTGAAATACAAAATATTGAAACAAAGGAAATTAAGACTTATACATCTCTTAGACAAGCTGCATCTGATTTAAATACAACTAATCATACTATAGCTAGTTACATAAAATCAGAAAAGCTTTATAAAAATAAGTTTATAATTAAAAAACTAAATAAACCATAGAGCTTATGCAATTATTTATTGAATTTTTTGGTTGTGGAATAGTTCATACTAGATCTAATCCATTAACACCTCGTTGTGACTTTATTGTCCAAGATAAAAAATCAATTATAAATAATGTAATTGTGCATTTTTCTCTTTACCCTTTAGAAAACTCTAAACAAAAGAATTTTTTAGATTTTAAAAAAGGTATGGTTATAGTTGAAGATAATAAGCATAATACTGAAGAAGGGCTTCGTATTATTAAAACTTTAAGTTTAGGTATGAACTCTAATAGAGATTTTTAAATCTCGTTTAATTAACTGAGATTATAGTTACGCTATGATGTCAATTGGTGTTTTAGGTTTTGTTGTTTGAAGTTGATTTTTGGCTTCACCTCATAGTGATATGAGTGTTTATATTATTTATTTTGCTATATGCTGGAACGGTTTAATGCTAATTAGTACCTTGAATGGTAAAAATCTTATTAGCTATACCAAATCAGCAGGCAATCTGTCCCTGTACTTATTAGAGAGTAAGACACAAAGTGCCTCAGAGACTATACGCGAAACATCTTTTAATTTTTCAGCATTCCGTTTGTATTATAATACATTATTCGGAAATGATGCGCAACACCTATCCAATGATTGATTAACTTGATTTATTGGTTTTGTAGAAGGAGATGGTCGAGTTTGAATAAGTTATTTAAGCAAACTTATGTGATTTATGATCATTTTGGGAGTATTAAATATAAGGGGAGTATTAAGTTTTGAAATGTTTTATTTAAATAATCCTATTGTTATTTCAATATTACCTTTAATATCATATAATGACGCAAATATTGAAAAAAATCGTATTTTAAAGGAAAATAAAGGGAAAATTGGGATTTATTGTTGAGTAAATAAAACTAATGGTTATAAATATATAGGTTTATCTAAAAATTTATACAGAAGATTGTTTAAATATTTTAATGCTGAGTATTTACTCAATAATAAAAATTTGGTTATTTCTAGGGCTTTACTTAAATATGGTTATTCAAATTTTAGTCTTGAAATCTTAGAGTATTGTGATTCTGATAAACGTTTAGAAAGAGAGCAATATTATTTTGATAAGTTAAACCCTGAATATAATGTTTTAAAAACAGCGGGTTCACCATTAGGTTTTAAGCATAGTGAGCAAACTAAAGTCGAGATGTCTCGTACTAAGAAAGGAGAAAATAACCCAATGTTTGGTATAACAGGAGAATACCATCCTATGTTTGGGAGAACAGGAGAAAAAAATCCAATGTTCGGTAAACCAAAGCCTGAAGGGTCTGGTACTCCTTCTCAAAGAATTGAAGTAATTGATATAAAAAATAATGTAACAACTAGTTATGACTCTATATCTGCTGCTGCATTAGCTTTAAATATTAAACAAGCTCGAATTTCTATGTATTTTAACCGAAATCAAACTAAACCTTACAAATTGCAATATATTTTCAAAAAGTTATAAACATCTTATGTAAGATATGCATAGGTCATGTTATAAAAATGCGTTATATACTTAATTAGAAGGATAATACGATTCTTCTTATAATACAGAACCTTTTAGGTTCTGATTTGATCCCTGCTTCGCTTAGGTATTGATACGAAATACTGAATTATGTAAATTGTTTCGTGGCTGAAATGATTAGTATCAATTGGTACCTTTAATTGTAAAAATACAATTGGTTATATTCTATCAGCCGGTACTTTGCCTCTTCAATTTATGTATGATAAAAAACAGAGCGCCTCAGAGACTAGCAGCAAAACATTTTTTTTTATTTTTCTAAGGGTAGACAGATACCCTAACATAATTGTTATATTAATCTTGTTTTTTTTTTTGTGTGCCGCAAGGAGTGTCTATATACAGAAAGACAAATCAGCGGAGGCGGTGATTAATATGATACATTAAATGGTGAGTTACTTTTTTTTACAATTATTTTTGTTAAATGGTACAAAAGTACGTTTTGTTCTTACTCAGAAGGAAAGTGCTATCCTTTTCTATATACAGAAAAATTTAGGAATTGGTAATGTTAAGCATTTTCCACAAGGGACAAGTGGAAACAAAAAAGATTTATACAGACTAATTGTAGATAAAACTTCTCATATTCTTCTACTAGCCTTTTTATTTAATGGTAATTTGGCTATTACTCACAGAATACAACAATTATCTTTGTGAGTTAAAACTTTAAACAACCGTTTTGGAGCAAATACTATTTTGTTTATTAATACTGCTGTTTCAGTAACATTACAAGATGCTAGATTGTCCGGATTTACCGACGCTGAAGGGTGTTTTAATGTATCTATTACATCCAATGCTAGATATGCATTAGGTAATATTATAAAAATGCGTTATTTACTTGACCAAAAGGATAGTTCTATCCTTTTGGTAATACAAAATCTTTTTGGATTTGGTAAGCAGGGACGGAGCTCAAGTTGAGTATTAATTAACCAATAAAAAAAGAAAGGGCCTTTCTTTTAAGAATTTGTATCTTACTAAAGAAGGATAGAGAGAAAATAATGGAAACACAAAAATAGATTAATACTAAAAATAGTACAACAATTAAAACAAAATATAAATTAAACTTCTAAAATGGAAAGATGAAGATATAGTCCGATACCATTGGGAACAGTGGCGTTTAATTATACTATTAAACGGGTAGATATAATAAATATTTGCTAACTTATTTGCAAAAACTATACAATTGTTATACGATGTTAAACGTTCATTCCGCTTTACTTGAAAAAAAAGACTTGGTAAAAAAGGATAGCTCTATATTTCAAATCACACGAAACCTTCAAATAACTAGTAAGCTAGATATCAGCCAGCTTAAGATTAAGCTGGATCCGTGATTTTTAACTGGATTTACAGATGCTGAGGGTTCATTCATGATTGCTGTTAGAAAATCCCCTAACTCACGTTTAGGTTGAGCTGTAAAATTAATTTTTCAAATTGAACTACATAAAAAAGATAAGGATTTTTTAAAATTTATTCAGACTCATTTTCAAGGAATAGGTTCTATTTATACGGTAAAGGACTGTCTTAGTTTTAGAGTTTCTTCTATAGATGATATAACTAGAGTAATTTTACCTCATTTTGATAGTTATAATTTAAAGACGCTTAAATGTGCTGATTATTTTTTATTCAGGGAAGTAGCTCTTATGATGAAAGAAAAGAAACATTTAACTCAGGAAGGGTTAAATAGAGTAATAGCATTGAAAGCGTCTTCTAATAAAGGTTTATCAGATGAATTAAAACTTGCTTTCCCTACTGTTGTACCTGTAGATAGACAAGCTGTTGAGCAGAGTAATATTAACCCTCAGTGATTAGCAGGTTTTGTCTCAGGGGATGGATGTTTTTATGTTAGCGTATATAGTTCTTCTTCAAGTGCTTCCGGATTTAAAGTTAAATTAACTTTTAAATTAACCCAGCATACTAAAGATGAGAAACTACTTAAAAGTTTTGCGTCTTACTTAGATTCTGGAAATTATTACATTACTAACCCTCAGGTTGGTGATTTTTTAGTGACAAAATTTTCAGACTTGAAAAATAAGATTATACCTTTTTTCAAAGAATATCCTATCTTGGGTATAAAGTCTAAAGATTTCCAGGATTTTTGTATAGTTGCTGAGTTAGTGGAACAAAAAAAACATCTTACGAAAGAAGGTTTAGATCAAATTCGTAAGATAAAAGCAGGAATGAACAAAAGTAGAATATCTGACTTTTAGGAGGATAATTAGAAGGTAGAGAGTAAGGAGGGGAGGTGGGAACCCCTCCCACAAAAAATCTTTTTAATTTATATTTGTCATTAAAGTAACTCTTAGATCCAATACTAATGATGTATATCGTTACACTGCTACAGGATTTAAATCAATGAATGATGTAATATCTTACTTTAAAATATTTCCATTATTCACTAAAAAAGCTCAATCTTTTGAGAAGTGGTTAACGATCCATAGTATTGTTTCTAATAAATTACATCTCAGTGAAGAAGGATTAGCCCAAGTAAGAGTATTACAAAAACAAATTAATATCAATAACAGTATGACAAATAAAACAGGGTCTGCACATCCTTATAATTTATTAAAAGATGAAGATATAGTCCAATTCTCTTTGTGAAAGGAGCGTTTAGTTATAAAGCTAAGCGAATAGATATAAGTAATATCTGTTAACGATTTGCATCACATGTATTCTGTAGGGCTTGACGTCGACACACGTGCTTATTTCACTGCTGCTACATTAATAATAGCTGTTCCAACTGGAATTAAAATATTCTCATGGTTGTCAGGATCCTTTAGTAAGATCTTATTGACCAAATACAATAAAGATAGATTATTATCTATTTTCTCTGAGAAAGATAATTTAAATAATAGTAAATCCAATTTAGATTTTAAACATGGTATCAAATTAAATAAAAGTAAATTAGGTAAACGTTACTATACCACTAGCCTTCCAAGATTTGGTGTATCTATTTTGGAATTTATAAATAAATATGGTTATAATTGTTTTAATATATTAATAATTAAAAGCCTTAAACATAAATTAGGTGAAGAAGTAATTTTAGAATTTTGTGTTCGTTTACCTTTACTAGATGAAAATGTAAAGTTTATAAAAATTTTACAAGAAGTTTTTTGTGGTGGAAAAATTGTTTATACTAATAGCTCTATTACATATAAAGTAAAGGATTTTTTAACAATAAAAAATATAATTATTCCATATTTTGATAAACATAGTTTATATATTCCCTTAGAAAAAACAAAACTTGAATGTTATCTGTCTTGAAAAAAAGTAGCAGAATTAATTGGTTTAAAAGCTCATTTAACTGTTGAAGGATTAAATAATATTAAAAATATTAAACTAGGAGGAGAATTATTAAATAAACGAAGTTTAGTATTATATGGTTCAAATTTATCTTCTACTGTAGGTTCCCCTAAATTTACTTTTGCTGAACGGTCTTTACTAAAAATACCTTTTAGTAAAATGTCCTTATTTATTGGTATTATTCTTTCGGATGCTGCATTACAAAAAACTAATAAACAAGGAGACGCTAGGTTACAATTTAAGCAAAAATATGGACAATTTGAATATCTATATTTTGTTTTTTTCAGTTTAAGTCATTTTTGTTCTAGTGGTCCTAGGGTAACTAAAGCTCTTTTACATAAAAAATTACATTACGGGTTAAGTTTTATTACTAGAAGCTTACCATGTATTACGGAATTATATGATTTATTTTACCCTGAAGGTAAAAAAATATTACCTAACAATTTGTATTTTATATTAACTTGAGAAGCATTAGCGCATTGAATACAGGGTGATGGAACATATAGTTCAGGTATAACTATACAGACTCAATGTTTTACAGTAAAAGAAATGGTTCATATAGTTAATGTTTTAATTATTAAATTTCGCTTAGAGTGTAGTATACATAAACAAGATAATTATTATGTTATATATATTAAAAGTAAATCACTTAAAAAGAATTTACATCATATGCTTCCATATATTCACCCTAGTATGCTTTATAAATTTAAAGGTCCCAGTTATAAATTAAAATCTAAATATACTACTATTAATTAAATTATTATTGTTAATATGGCAAACTCGAGGGACATCTTTAATTAGGAATAATAATTAATTAATGAATATCGTCGAACTAAGTGGCTAGGTTAAAACCTAGTTCAATATCTAAAAAAAGGTATTGAGTAGAATTATATAATATTCTATCTAAAAGCGTAGAGACTAGACGCCATACTATTTCTAAGTTGAAAATTTTATTTTTTAATATGAAATATGAAGGAATGGTCCAGGTTACTAGAAATAGACAGTGCCTTAAGCAAGCATTTAAGTAAAAGTATATATTTTTATCCCTGCTTTTATGAAACACAAAGCTAACTAAATCTGAAATGATTGAAGGCCTTACCCTGAGCAACATCATATGGTGGATCATTATTCTTTGTAACACCTATGCTTTTCGCATTAGGTTTTGTATTTATGTTTACAATCGGAGGATTAATAATCCACTTAGTTCTCCCTTTAAATACTACTATATACTTGAAACTTCTGACAATTACATTACTAATATTTAACTTTCTATTTGGAATTTGTTTAGTAATAATATGTAATTTTGAACAATCAGTAGGAAACTTACAGGTAAATACCTTAAAAGGATCCTTAGAGACTAGACGTGGTACCTTAAACAATAAAGGAAGATATAGTCCGTGAAATAAAAATTCTATTCGTCTTTACTCAACATCTAATAATAAAAAAGAAGAATCAAAGCTTGATATAAAAGATTTAAATCCTTTAAAAGTTTATAATAATTTTAAAGAAGATAGAGCTGATATTTTATTTGAACAAATAAATAAATCAGGTGTTTACTGTTTAATAAATAATATAAACGGTCATTTTTATGTAGGTAGTTCTATTAATTTATCATCTAGAATGAAAAACTATCTTAATAACACATTTTTAAAATCTAGACAAAATATAAATATGCCTATTGTAAAAGCTTTGCTTAAATATGGTCAATCTAATTTTAGTTTATTGATATTAGAACATGTAGAGGCTAAGTCTTTAACAATTAGAGAAACTTATTTTATTGTATCACTAACACCTTTTTATAATGTATTAAAACAAGGTTATTCTTTTTTAGGTTATAAACATACAGAAGATACTAAAGAATTATTATCTAAATTAGCAAAAAATAGAGTACATAGTGATTTAACTAAAAGTTTAATATCCAAAGCTTTAACAGGTGAAAATAATCCTTTTTATAATAAAAGCCATTCTATGGAAAGTAAGATAAGGATAATAGAAGCTAAATCTGCTTACCCTGTTTATATTTATAATTCTTTTAAAGAATTATTAGTTATTTTCCCTTCTGTTTCTACTTTAGCTAATTTAATTAAATCTAATCATTCAACAATAGTTGACATTATAAAAGAACAAACTATATTTAGAGGTGAGTGATATATGCAAAATATACCTTATAATATATCAGATACTCCTTTATATAATTGAACTTCAAAAGAATGTGAAAAATTAATTTTAGATATTAATAACAATAGTCATATTAGAAAAGCTGTATTTGTATATGATGAAAATAAAAATTTCATATGTAAATACGAAGGAGTAACAGACGCTCAAAAAGATCTAAATATAAGTCATAGCACTATAAAAAAATACGCTAAACTAAGCAGTGTTTATGGTGGTTATGTATTTAGTTATGAGAGGTTAATAGATTAATAAATTTATAAACTTATGGTTTATTATAAATTATTTTTTTATTTATAGTAAGTGGTGAATACTTTTCTTATTTCTCATTTGATTTTTTATTGCATTCTTTACCTATTATTAATAATAATAATATACTTTCTTTATTAGATAGAATAAAACCAATTAATGTTTTAAAAGTATATGAAAATTTCTACGCCGATAGAAAATTATTATATAAAGAATATAAAGAAAATACCAATAGTTATATTTATGTAATAGTTAATAAGTTAAACGGTAAATGTTATGTAGGTAGTTCAAGATCTATAAAAAATAGAATTCTTAATTATTTTAATTTAACACATATTGCTAGTCAGAAAAATAGACCAATTTCTAGTGCAATATTAAAATATGGACTACTGAATTTTGCTTTTATTATCATAGAACAAGTTGATACTAATATATCTCATATAGAAGTACGTGAAACTTATTGAATAAAACATTTAAAACCTGAATATAATGCAACTAAAGATGCAGCTAGAAATGTAGGAGTTAGCCATTCTATTGAAACTAGATTAGCTATGTCTAAAAAAGCATCTAAAGGTTTTATATACATTTACAATGAATATAAACAACTTTTAGCTATAGCACCATCTTTAATATCTCTTGCAATTTTATTAGGTAATAAATCTATTAGTATTTCTTTAAATAGAGCTATAAAAGAAGGATTATTATTCAGGTCTAATTGATATATTACAAGAATTCCTTATAATATACATGAAAAACCTTTAATAGAATTTCCTTCAACAGCTTATTTAGAGTTAATAAATCAAATTAAATCTAAGAAACATATGAAAGCCATCTTTGTTTTCAAAGATGATACATTTTTATGTAAATACGACGGAATTATAGCTACAGCTAAATCCTTAAAAATAAGTCGTAACATAATAAAGCTTAATATTGTAAATGATACCACATACAAAGGTTATAGATTTAGTTACCATAGAATATAAACTATGGTAATTAAGTGAGTGGTGTAATATTAGCAAATGCATCATTAGATGTAGCATTCCATGATACTTTAAATTTTTGTAATGTAACAGCTTTAGTATCATCTAATTTTAAAAAAGATAATTATGTAAATAATGAATATATAAAAAAATTTTGGGTCGGTTTAATGGATGGTGATGGAAGTATTCAAGTAAATCATTGACGTTATATATCATTACAATATAGACTTGTAATTAAATTATCAAATATTAAATCAAATTATGATATGTTAGTAATAATAGCTAAAGCCATTGGCGGAAGTGTAATAATTACCGGTAAGGATAAGGATGTTATTTGAGTTGTTAATAAAAAAGAAACAGTGCAAGAAATTATAAAAATTTTTCATATATATCCTCTTTTAACTTCAAGAAAAATATGTCAACTTGAATTTTTGAAAAATTGTTTAAATAATAATTCTGTTGATTTATATTTGTCTACTAGAAATTTCAAGTATATAAATCAATCAATTATTATAAAAAATAGTCCATTAAATGTTGAATATAATGATTCAATATTACCTCATTATTTTAAAGAATGATTATCAGGATTTGTAGAAGCTGAAGGATGTTTTTCTATTAGAATAAATAAAAATCATTCGTTTTCTATTGGGCAAAATGATGATTATTACTTAATTAACACTATTAAAAATTATTTAGGTGCAGCTAATACAGTAAGAAATTCTTATAGTAATTTTTATTCTTTAGAAATTTACAAAAAAAATGTTTTAATAAACATTATTCATCACTTTAACAATTATCCTTTATTAGGAGAAAAATCAAGATCATTACAAAAATTTAGTCTTTTTTTTTAATAGTAAGTGTCATGTGGTTTTGCCTCTATAAAAAAAGGTAATCTCCTATAAAAAAGAAAGTTCCTTTTTTTGGTAATATTAATATATTGCTAACGGTAAAATTTTATATGTGTATTAATGCAAATACACTATAAAAAATATAAGACAATACCGTGGAAACCAAAATTAATTAATTAATTAATTAATTAATTAATTAATTAATAAGTAGGATCCGTAGAGACTAAACGAGGCAATCGAAAATTTATTAAGTTAAATAATTAGATAAGTTATAGTCCAATCCATTGTATAAGCAATGTTATTTATTTAAAACAAAAAACAAAAATAAAATATCTAATAAATAATTATATTGTTATAAACAATATAAAATAACTATGAATAATAATATTGTTATTCATAATAAAGACTTATTTTTTATTATGTTTTTGTTTATCTAAAAAAAATTTTAAAATTTATTCATTTGAATGAATTTTAAATTCACCACCTATATCTCATTCTTTTGTATCTACATCTCTTGCTTTTAGTTTTAATATACTGTTAAATTTAAATATTGCAAGTTTACTCTGTGATTTATTTAATTATTTAAATAATTATTATACAATAATAATTATTATAAGTTTTTACTTATTTTTCTCAATATTTAGCATACTAGATTTAAGATATTCATTCTCTCGGGCAGAATATCCTGAAACTCCTAGAGAAAAAACAGTTAATATTTCATTTACACGAATGACAGAAGCTAATGGTAGACCTTTTATTATTATTTATGATAATAATCAAGTAACCAGTCTTAGATTGAGATCAATCTATCCTTCTTTTTATTGGACTTTAACTAGAATTCAAATAGATGGAGTTTATCGTATGGGTTTAAGAATGTCTGATTATTATTATCAGACATGTAATACTCCAGTGTCGTTTTTTAACAAGAGTGCTATCCTTATACCTAGACCTAGAGCATCTATAGTGCGTGCTCAAGGTTTAATAGTATGTTCAAACTATATACCTGTCTCAGGTATAAGAAATAGAATTTATATTATAGGAAGATAAATAAATTAATAGACTTACTATGTTGTAGCTCAATTGGGCCTGACTAGTTTATCTTCTTTTAATAACTTTTTAGCAACTGACTATATGCTGGAAACTGTGTTATTTGTGTATTGTTTACTATCTATTAATACGTTTTATCTTTATAAATTAGATGCTAGTAAGTATATTATTCTTTTAAATAGTCAAAATAACGATCCTACAATAAGTTTAAAACTTATGAACACACAATCAGCAGAAAACTGGAAAGGTTTCTCAGAGACTGCTCGTCAGTTACCACATACTGAAGATTATAAATTTTGAAGTTGATTTGCAGGTGTAATAGATGGAGATGGTAATTTTGATATTAGAACAGATCCTATTAGTAAAAAAAGAGTTCTTAAACAAATTAGAATTAAATTACATAATAGAGATGTTAGAATATTAACTCGTATACAAGATTATTTACATATTGGTAGAATTAGAGCTGATAAAAACAAGCCTTATTCAATGTACATAGTTTCTACTAAAGAAACTATGATGCATATCCTTAAAAATATTAATGGCCTAGTTAGACTAAAAATACCTGGATTTAAAGAGGCTTGTAATTTATATAATATAGATTATACTGAAGCCAATTATAATATAGGTTTATATGATCCATATTTTGCAGGTCTAGTTGATACTGATGGTAGTATAGTGTTTAATTATGCCGGTAATAAAATAGAATGTAATTTAGAATTTCAATATAATGAATATACATCAAAGTTAAATTTTGATAATACTATATTAAATTGTAAACCAGCTATTCTTATACGTAAAAAATCTTCTAGATTAGGTGGCTCTAAAGACTTTTCATCTATCTCATTTAAATTTCAAAATGTCAATAGTATGCTATTTATATATGATTATTTTATGCATAATAGATTATATTGTGATATGAAATTCTATAGAGTTACTAAAATTAAACCCTTTATAGAAATTAGAAAATATAAAACATCTCCTAGATACAGTGTGGAGCATAAAATATATTCTGACTTTGTTATAGATTGAATCAAATATGAGAATCCTTTATGATATAAAGTCCCTTGTGTTAGTAAATATCTATTATATATAAATGATAAATAGTATATTTATTGGTGGTAAAGATATAGTCCATAATTTATATTATATATAAATTGCATTTATCGACCCCCGTGGTCTTTCCAGCTAACTCTTCTAGTTTTCAAAATCCTTTAGAAAGCAAATACAAAATTTGTTTTGATTTCAAAAATAAACGAGGATGTTATTTATGAACTCATAAAGAATCAGGAAGACAATATATTGGGAGTTATATAAACTTAGGGCTTAGACTGTCTGAGTATTATAGAAATAAATACTTAGAATTTCAGAGTAAGAGAGGAAGTGCTATATCTCGAGCTATGTTAAAACATGGGCTTGATCAATTTTCTTTATCTGTTATGGTGTTAGGTGATACATTTGTAAATAACACTAATTATTCTGCAGATAATCTTCCTGATTTTGTAGTAATGGAACAAAGTTATCTTTATAACTGTGCACCGGCTTATAATGTTAATACGGTGCACAGTTATAAATACGAAGCTTCAGGAGTTTCTGTAAACCTAGGTTTAGAAAATCCTTCTTATAACTTAAAAGGAGAACAAGCTTTTGTTTGAGATAAAACACATTCAGAAGAATTAAAAATTCGATGATCTTCGGACAGAGGATCGCATGTTTTGTTTATTTATTCTGCTCAAACTTTTGAATTTATTAAGTCTTTACCTAGTGCAGTTAAACTGTCAAGTTTATTAAAAGTTAGTTTAGCATTTGGACAACAAATAGTTAAATTAATTCAAACTTCTGATTATAAAGCCATTCGTTATGAAGACTATATAATATCTTTAATGAGACATGATGCTCTATATTTATCAACTAATTTATATCAATTACCCGTAAAATCGGTTGCAAAGAAAAAAATTACAGGTAATATAACTATTTATGGTTATAATACAGCTAGTAATGATTACTGTTCTTGACCCTCTAAGGCTGATTGTCTAGAAAGTTTAACAGGACAGCGTTATACTAATATAAGAACTATAAATAAAAGAATAGATAAAGATATCCTTTATAAAGGATTCTATCTGCAAACTAAACCTTTTAAATAGTTTTCATGTTATATACAGCAACTAAATTTACACAGATTATGGTCAGTTAAAATATATAAAAAAAGGAAGGAAAAAATAATGAAGTGTTTATATTGTATATTTTTTAGCATTTTCACTATGTATTATCTATGGGAGCTGTATTTGCTTTATTTGCTGCATGATATTACTGAATACCTAAAATTTTAGGTTTAGGAGCAAATAATGCTTTAACTATAGTACACTTCTGAGTACTATTTATAGGGGTTAATTATTTAAAAATTAATAAAAAATTTAGTATAGTAAATAGATTTATCCATAATGTTAGTAAATCTAATGGATCACCAACCCCATCTAATTTTCCAAACCCAGAAAATTTTGTAATTTTTTTTAGTGATGTTAAAGCCAGTAAAAGGGATATTTATAACAGCTTAAGGAATAAATCAGGAGTCTATTTATTTATTAATAAAAAAACTAATGATCTTTATGTAGGTAGTAGTGTTAATTTATCTAGAAGAATGGGTATACATTTTTATAATGCAAATAGTAGTAAACAAACAAATGTTGTAATTACTCGGGCTATGAGAAAATATGGTTTAGAAAACTTTTCTTTAGCTATCTTAGCATTTTGTAATAAAGATTTGGATACTTGTATTAAATTAGAGCAAAAATGAATAGATTATTACAATCCTAAATATAATGTTTTAAAAGTTGCAGGTAACTCATTTGGTTTAAAACATACCGAGGAGACTATTAATAAATTAAAAAAAATGTTTAGTAAAGAAAAACATCCTAAATTTGGTTATATTACTTCTCCTGAAACTAAAAAAGCAATTAGTGATGGTAATAAAAATTTTTATCTAACTCATAGTCATACTTCTAAAGGCTTAAAAGGAATATTATCTAAACAATATGGGATTGGAGGAAAAGCAGTTTTTTGTTATAATAAAACAGATCAAGAACTAGTTTTTCCTTCTTTAAATGCAGCTAGACAGCATTTTAAAGTTAGATGAACGACTATCAATAGCAATATTGATACTAACAATTGGGTTACTTTACTAGGCGAAGATTGAATACTTCAATCTACTCGTCGTCAAATTATTTAACGTTAGCCCCCACCAATTTTTTCTAAGTGCTGGAAAGTTTAAAAATTAACTAGGTTTTTTAGGTTAAGGCTCTTGCTCCAACCGAAAAATTACTAATAACCTTAATTACATCTAAATAATCAGCAGGATCACAAGTTTAATCATGGTCCTCAGAGACTAAACGAAAAACATTGTTTTATAATCAATGAAGATATAGTCCTAATATATAAATAGCGTAGGTTGTTTATATATATATATTTGTAACGTAACATTCTTTCCTCAACACTTTTTAGGTTTACAAGGTATGCCTCGTCGTATTAGTGATTACCCTGATGGATTTGCTGGATGAAATCTTATTTCAAGTTTTGGTTCAATAATATCAGTTGTAGCTAGTGCTATATTCTTATATGCCTTGTACGAAAAATTAGTACAAGGTAAAGCACTAAATAGAAATGTATGATACCATTTACAGTTTTATACAGATATTCTTCAAGGATTATTATATAAAAACTTTAATTCGATTGAATGATGTTTAAATTCTCCACCTAAACCTCATCCATTTATCTCATTACCTGTCCAAGGTAATTTTTTCGGTATCTTGTCCTTATCTAGTTTATCTTGTATGATATCTAATAGTCTAGGACATTTAGGTTATTTTTTCTTAATTTTAATTACTTTTATTATTTTTAAAAATCACTTAAAATTTGATTTACCGAAAATTATAGGTTTTATATTTATGGTGTTATTTATGGTTTTACTATGTTATGTGTTATATTTTATGTGTCTGGAGTTTGATACTTGAATTAATTCAAGTATCATTAATAATCATAACAACACTCAGGATAATTCTTTAACAAGCGATGGGCAGAATAATTCAAGTAGTTCAAGCTCAAGTTCTAGTAGCGATTCTAGTGGTGGTTCCGGTGATGGTTACGAGTCAGATTCCTCTTCTGACCGCGACGCTAACGATCAAGGAGGGGAAGCTATAACTAATAAAGATCCAAGTAACTTAAGGGATGATGAACTTAAGACTCACTTGGAAGAAGTAGATGATATAGCTAGAGATAAGGATTTTCACGATGGTAGTCGCTCTCAACAAGATTGATGAATTCAACGTTGGGTATCCCTTGTTGAGGAGTGACACAACAGACCTGAACTAGGTAAGTTACCTGTTTCATATGATTGCCCTTCTCCTATAAGCGAAAGCGTGGCGGATGAGGATGATCGTCAGTTGCGTTTATTGGCTTCATTAGCTAGCAATCCTAATTCACCATCTCATTATCCTGCTGAGTCTAGCTCTTCTAATGCTGAATTACCCGTTGCTAATCCTAGCTCTTCTAATGTTGGATTACCTGTTGCTGAGTCTAGCTCTTCTAATCCTGGATTACCTGTTACTGAGTCTAGCTCTTTAACAAGAAGTAGGGAAGATAGTGATGAGGATGATGATGATCTTTATTCATTACCTCAACCCAAAAGGGTTAGACAAGATTCATCCGATATTACAGGTGAAACGGAATTAGCAGATTACACTGGAGGTGATGATTAAATTCTCTACCTAAACCTCATCCATTTATCTCATTACCTGATCAAGGTATTTTTACCGGTGTTTTATCTTTATTTATTTATATTACATTGTGAATAACAATAATATATGACATCTAGGCTATTTTTACTTATTTTAATTACTTTTATTATTTTTCTTAAAATCTCAAAAATAAGATTTTTTCCTTCGTGGGGCACCTACGGATGTTTTACAGATCGAAATATATAATTTATTATAATATACTAATAACTAATATAATGTATTAGTTATCTTGGTTTAAATTCTACAGATAAAAAAAAAAAATACTTATTCTTTATAATTACTTATATACATACTATTATAAATGCGATGCTCCAAGACCTTGAGGTTTATATTTTCAAGATAGTGCAGCACCACAATTCGAGGGATTAATTGAGCTACATGATAACATAATGTTTTATCTTATAATCATATTATTTGGTGTAAGTTGAATATTATATTCAATAATCATAAACTATTCACATAAAAAATCTCCAATTTCTCACAAATATTTAAATCATGGTAATTATCAATTAGCACCAATTCTAACATTAATTAAATTATTTTGTTTTAAAATAAAAAATTGTTTTACATCAACCTTTAAATTTTTAAAAAACAAAATTATATTTTTTGCCTATAATAATGAAACAAAAAAATCAGGTCTGTTAAGTTATAAACTTCTTAATATTAAAAATCTTTACCGTTATAGTTCACGGAGAAACTATAGCTCAAGTTCAACAAAAGCAGATTTTTATGAATGATTTGTTGGGTTTACAGATGGAGAAGGTTCATTTTATTTTGTACGTAGGAATGCAAACAGCTTTAGCTTTATATTTGAAATTTGCCTTCCTACAGATGATTCAGCTATATTACAGTTTATCCAAAAAACATTGGGAATAGGAAATATATACACTAATAAAAAAACTGTACGATTTATTGTAGCGAATATGGAAGGTATTAAAAAATTTATCGAAATTTTTACTAACCATTCTTTAAACTCTACTAAACTTTTAAACTTTCTAGATTTTAAAAAAGCTTTTGAACTTTATACAAACTCAAAAAAAAAAGATGAAAAATTAAGTCTAGATTTGCTTAAAATTAAAAGTGCTATGAATTCTTTTAGAGTTAATTACCAAATGCCTGAAAAATTTAAACCTCAAATTACTTCTTACTGATTACTTGGGTTTGTAGAAGGAGAAGGTTCATTTTTAATACGGAATGAACAATTCAAATTGATTTTTACTCTTACTCAGTCAATTAAAGATTTAGTTTTAATAGAAACAATAAAAGAATTTTTGTATAATTTACCTTTTGTTGATCAAAATAATATGTCTAAGAGTAGTTTAAGACTTACTATATTAAAAAATAGTAAGACTAAAAATTCTACCATTCATTTAACTATTTCTCAGATGGATTGGATTAAATTTGTAATTATTCCTTTTTTTAGTTCTATGATTTGACAAAGTAAAAAATTATTAGATTTTCAAGATTTTAAATCTGTACTAAAGCTTAAAGAAAGAGGACATAATTACCAAAAGGAAGGAATAAATTTAATAAATCTTATTATCAGTCAAATGAATAATAGAAGACTATCAACTAATACTTCATCTCCAAAAATAGATCGTAATCTTTTATATCTAGAAATAGATAAATTATTAAATGGAGAATCTAATATTGAAGTAAAGGAAGATGGTAAACATTTTGTTAAATCCTTAAATAAATCTATTAAGACTAGCTCTAAAAAAAAATTAGAACTTTACAGTAATGATGAAGTTTTAAAAACTTTTACTTCTTTTACAGATTGCGCAAAATATTTAAAAATTTCACAACCTACTGTTAGAAATAGGTTAGATAAAAATATATCTTTTTTATTTGAAAATAAAAAAGTTAATATTAGAATGGTATTAATTAATGTGCCTATTCAAAAGTGCTTTAAGTTTAATACTTTAAATAATTATATACGGTTTTACAGTACAACATCTTCTTCAAAGATTAATAATATAAAGTTTTATGAAGATGCTTTCTCAATGAAAAAATTAATAATTAAAGATAATAAAAGTAAATCAGGTATTTATAAATGAACCAATAAATTGACAAATGATGTATATATTGGACAATCCATAAATTTATCAAAAAGATTTATAAAATATTTTAGTCTTAGTTATTTAAAAAACAGAGAAACTCTTGTTATAAGTAGAGCTTTAATAAAATATGGATATTCTAATTTTTCATTGGAGATATTAGAATATTGTGATATAGCTAACTTAACAGAAAGAGAACAATATTATTTAGATAAATTAAATCCTAAATACAATACTTTAAAAACAGCAGGTAGTTATTCAGGTCATAAACTTTCAGAAGAAACTAAAATAAAAATTAGTAAATCTTTAAAAGGAATTTATGTTAAAGAAAAATCTGCTTTATTTGGTCGTACTCATTCTGAAGAAACTAAAGCAATTATGGCTATAAAAAAATCTAAGGAAAATAATCCTTTATTTGGAAAAACTCATAGCGATGAAACTAAAGAGTTAATGAGACAAAAAGCTTTAGGAAGAAAACACTCTGAAGAAACTTTATTAAAAATGAGTACTAGTAGAGGTTATTCTGTTTACATATATGAAAAATATGATTCAGAAGGATTTAAATTAATAGGTAGTTTTGTTTCAATAAGAAGAGCTGCTAAATTTTTAGGAATTAGCGGTAACACTGTAAGACAGTATATTAATTCAGGTGAAATATTTAAAGATAGATATATATTTTCTAGCTCAGAAAAAAAATAAACTTAAAAAAAACTATGAATAAAATTTCACTATTTGCTGGAAACTCCTAAAGCTTTTAGGTACTATAGAATAAATATATATTTATTTTATCAGTGATAACCCTAAAGGATATAACAATGGATTATCAGCAGGAAACCACCAGGCAATATATACCTTAGTGTTATCCCCAGAGATTATACGTGAAAATTCTATATATTTTTATATAAAATAAGATATAATCCTGTTAAGTATTAAAGTACTTATGTTTTCGACATTAATAGAATTAATATGAACAATAACACCAGCTATAATATTAATTTTAATTGCTTTCCCTTCATTCAGATTATTATACTTAATGGATAAATTGAGTCCTACATAAAATATGTTCATAGTTTTATGCTTAAAAGAGGGTTAATTTCAAGAAAGACTTAAATCAAGTTAATTTGAAGCGAATATTATCGTTTAACTAGTAATTTATACTTAAATAACAATATGTTCGTTCAACGACTAACATGCCCTCCGTCTTTGAACTTAAATTTAATATATTTACTATGAAACGCATACACTATTTATAACAGAGTCAAACAGTGCGTGGATTGTTATAAATAAAAAATATTTAATTGACGTAGCCGAAGTAAATATAAAATTTAAAAGTAGTCTAATTCAATTTATTCTTAAAAAAATATTGAATAGGTTAACAAAGTAGATGATGACATAGTCTGAACTATTTCGTGAGAAATGGATATATGAATTGTTTTCATATAACATAATTGATTTTTAGTTATTTAATGTTAGATTTAAAGGATTATTTAAATGCTAGTCCTTTAATGTATCTAACCCAAATTTTTCGTAGTAATTCTGGCTATATTAAAAAAAATAGCGAGGTTTTACCTTGTTATATTCTTAAGGAATTAAAAAAAAAAAGGATTATTCTTAAAAAAAATTATAGCAGTAAACCTGAACTAATAGCTACAGAATATAAATATTCTGATTTAACTTCTATTAAAAATTCTTATACTTGATTAAGTGGTTTTACAGATGGTGAAGGGTTTTTTTATATTGTAATTACAGGTCAAACTTGTGCTTTTAAATTTCAAATCAATTTACATAAGGATGATATTAGTGTGTTATATTTTATTCAAAAAATATTGGGGTTTGGAGAAGTTAGATCATTTGATAATTATGCATCTTTTACTGTTACAAGGCTAAAAGATATAGCCAAAATTATCGATATTTTTAACCAATATCCTCTTCAAGGTACAAAATGGCTTAACTTTTTAGATTTTTCTAAAGCTTATAATCTTTATATTAATCAACCTAAAAATTTCGAGTTAATCAAAGAAATTTCAACAATTAAAAATGGTATGAATCGAAAAAGATCTAATTTTTCCTTACCTAAAAATAAAGAAATTAATATAACACCTTATTGATTACTAGGTTTTATTGAAGGGGAAGGCTGTTTTAGTATCAATCGGCATAACAAATTTAGATTAGATTTTAGTTTATCTCAGGCTAACATAGATCTAAAACTAATGCAAGCTATTAAGATTTATTTAGAAAATCTACCAGGTACTAATAGTAATTTTGATGGAGCATTAGGTATTTCTGTTGCAAAATCTACAAATCCAAATCATAAAGCTAGTGTTAGAATTGAAACTACACGAGTTGAATATATTTCTAATATCTTTATCCCTTTCTTAGTTAGTTTAGTTTGACGTAGTAAAAAACAATTAGATTTTCAAGATTGATTTAATATTTTTAAACTAAAACAACAAGGCCATCACTTCTCCAAAGAGGGTGTAAAATTAATTGATAAAATTTTAAACCAAATGAATAATAATAGACTTTCTACATCAGGTAACCCTGTTGTTGATAGAACAATTTTATTGGTTGAAGTTGAACAATTACTTAATGGACCTTCTAATTTTGAATTAAAAAATGGTAAAAAATGGATAATTTCATTAAATACATATTATCATTCTTCTCGTAAAAATATTTGTGTTTTCATACAAAGTGAAGACGGGTCAAATCTTCACCAATTTGACTCCATTTTTGATTGTGCCAAATTTTTAAATGTACACCCTACCACTATTACTAAAAGAATAATTAAAAATATTCCTTTCTTATTTAACAACAAACAAGTATATATTAAAAAATAAGAAGTAAAATAATTAGCTTTAGATTAAGCTATGTTATATCGATTTTACTGATGTTATTTTCAAATGTAAAACCTATTATTTTAATTAGTTATATACTAGTTCAATATAAAGATATACCCGATGATACACAATTCGTTCCTTTATTATTTTTGTTTTTTTTCATCCTTATTATTAATAATAATAATATTTTGTAAAACTTTACGTACATATAGATGAAATAATAATTATGACAATAATAAGTTAATTTTATTTTTGGAAATAATTAACTATTTAATTATTAATTAACACAATTGGAAGTTACTGATCCAGCTATGACTGTTCTTGCAGAGGGTCACCAATGATACTGAAGTTACCAATATGTAGATTTTATCAATGACGATAAAGAAAACATAGAATTTGATTCATACATGGTGGGCGAAGATGATTTAGAAGACGGGGGTCTTAGAATGCTTGAAGTTGATAGCCGCGTTATATTACCGGAACTCACACATGTAAGATTTATTGTTACAGCGGCGGATGTTATTCACTCATTGGCTGTTCCTGCACTTGCTATAAAGTGTGACGCTTACCCTGGGAGATTAAATCAAATTTCTGTTCTTATAAACAGAGAAGGGGTGTTTTATGGCCAATGCTCGGAGATATGCGGGCTTCTACACAGTTCTATGCCTATTGTTATTCAAGCCGTATCATTAGAAAAATTTCTGCTATGACTTCAAGAACAATAATTTATCGTTTTTTTAATAAATTGCCTTTCAATAGCTTTTCCTTTAGATTTATGAATTTTAAATCTTTTGTTCCTTTTTATCACTATTATTATAATAATAATAATAATAATCATCTTGCTCTAATTAAAAAATTTTCAACTCAAAATACCGCCCCTACTAACCATTCAGGTTCTAATTCAAATGAAGCTTTAAGTCATTGAATTTCAGGTAACACAGATGCAGAAGGTTGTTTTAGAATCTCTATTTTAAGGGATAATAAATCTAAATCAGGATATAGGGTACAAGCTTTTTTTCATATTAGCATTCACATTAAGGATATTGAATTATTATTGTTAATTCAAAGTTTTTTTTAAGTAGGTAAAATAAGTAAATTTAGAAAAAAAAATATGTTGAATATAAAGTTTTTTCTAATAAAGATTTACAGGTAATTATTAACCACTTTGATAAATATTCTCTTATCACTCAAAAACAAGCAGATTATCTATTATTTAGAGAATATGTTAAATTAATTCAAGCAAAATAACATTTAACACCAGAGGGTTAAAAAAAAAAATTCTAAATATTAAAGCTTCTATAAATTTAGGTTTACCTGTTGATTTGGTAGATTTTGAGGTATCCCCTGCACCTAGGCCTTTAATTGTAAATCAAATTATACCCGATCCTAATTGGTTTGTTGGATTTGTATACGGAGATGGGAGCTTTTCAATTAGCATTTAAAATAAGACAAACTGACCATCGTGATGCTTCAGCAGAACAAGGTGGAACCAGTTATTTTTCTATATTAAGTAAAATAGCTACATATTTAGGTGTAAATTTATACTCTAGGACTAGAGATCAAAATGA
>JAABUG020107645.1:0-36356 GCA_011319215.2 Scortechinia acanthostroma
GGTCGCCGTCCCAGAAGAAGGTTTTTCTCCTGAGCAACCATCGCCAACACCTGTGGACTATTAGCTAGCCTCAGCTTCATCAAGACATGTCTCGCTTACATCCAGGATTTTGACAGTGGTGTCTTTGCTAAGGCCCTGCCCCACCTCGGCCTTGTAAACCAGATGCCACCACTTCCAGAAGGTCTCTAGAGAGGTTTTATATTTTATTCCTGGTGTCCGACGACCGTTTTTGCTTCGTCGCCGACCGCATCGCCAGGAGAAGAAGGCCTTGAGGAACCGGATTGTCTCCTCAGAGTCAGAAAGCCAACCAAAACGTTCGACAGGATCGTATTTTCCTTCGTAGCAGAACCTGGCAAGACAGACCATCCGTTAGCAGCAGGGTTAAAGTTCAAACACTTGACTGCTTCTCACCGGTCCCAGTAATCCCGTGTATCGTCCAGTCTGGACTGGGTCTTCGGACTATAACGTTTTTGTCGGAGCTGCGAGACATCGAGAGATTCAGCCTCTTCAAGGTAGTGCAAGGCGGAAAGCTCCTGTCCTTCCTCATCATCTAGGATCGAATCATCGTCGGAATCGTCAGAGTCGTCATCGCTGCTGTCTAGCTCGGATGTACTCTCTGAGATATCATCAGCAACGCCATCTGAGAAGATATCCGGAACGTCGCTGCTCGTGTTGCTGTCATCATCGGACCCGATCGGCTGAGGCGAGTACCGCATGGCAGACGAATGGATGAGAAGGAAGTATATCCTCAAGTCTTAGACTTAGAAAGAGTGGACGATGATAGAAGTCGAGCTTCTCTCTTCAGTTGTGATGAAACGGGAAGGAAAGGACAAATATGCGGGCGATATGTAAATCGCTCGAAAGCGAAGGGAAGGAAGTGAGAGAGTCTGATGGTCATCGTGGGCGTTATAGAATCGGAGCGAACAAGGTGGTCGCGAGGGGAGCCAAAAATGGCTCCCTCAAGGAAATGAGGTACGGTCGACCGATGAACCAGCCCTCAGGCGGCGGCAGCATGATGGTTGAACGTCAGGGACCAGGGACACAAGAAACAGGGGAAGACCAAACAACGTTGGGCCGTGGTGGTAAAACCGGTTGGGCGTGCGATTATTACACGTGACGCCACGGACGCCAAGTGTTAGTAGAACTCGCAAAACGGCGTCAAGTGTAGCCGTTTTTGGCCGCTGGCTAACTGTTTCATCGATAAATAAAGGTATACTATTATTAGGAAAGGGACAACTTTAAAGCTTTAGAAGGAGGTGTCATGCAAAGCAGAGGTCTACTATATCTTATAGTATGCCTAAGGATTAGCAGTTCTGGTCTTCCTAGGAGCTATTAATTTAGCCTAGATCTACTTCCTTCATAGTATGGGAGCAATCCGTCATATACTCCTTATAGGCTGGGGTAGTGAGAGTATAAGCTATATAACCCTTGGCAAGACTATTTAGTATGTGATTTCTTAGTTACTAAAGGAAATATGTTCTTTAGGTATTTTCTACTAGGATCTTCATCTGGACAACATCTTGTGGAATACTGAGCTCAAGCAAGCCTTAATCATTGACTTCTATTAGTGCACACTAGACCATCAGCCGATGCACAAGCGGCCAGGTTCTCTCAAATGATTATGGTGTGGATCTGAATGAGCGGTGTCTCCCAGACAATATGACCTAGCATGGGAGCTGTAGCCTTTACGACTTGCGTCGTCACACTTAGTAAGTAGGCTTGTAGCAGGCCAACCAACAACATATCAGGAACCTGCCTTCTTCCGGCGCCCTGACCAGTTTGTCGAGTCTTCTACTGTCCGTAGGCTATTTGTTGCCGTCATTAACTACTCGGTGACAAGTCACCACCTTTTGGCGGACTTCCTTCTTCTCTGGCTTGTGTGCCTCCGTCTTTACAGCGTCTGGGTTCGCTGTTGATTGACCCTCCATTCCGTCATTAGGGGGGTTACACATCGAGGTTAGCAGCATGGCGGTCTGGGGCGTCATTGGCTAGGCTTATGAGCCGTCACTAGTCAGGACCTGCAGACCAATCAAGCACTAGCTGGAGCAGGTACAAAGTGGGCTGGCATCGATAGCGCCATCGTCTACATTGCGAGTTCAGCTTCTTTCCCGAATTTTCATTTCCACAGCCGAGAGGATATGGATATTTTAACTGCTTTAAGACTTCTACAGAAGTCAAGAACTGAGGACCTTCAGAGCCATCATGACGAGGTGTTGTTAATGCTGGCTGAGGCGCTAGGCTTTCTTCGGCTTCCCCAGCCATGTCCCAACCAATAGTCAGCAGCCTCAGCGTTCCCCTCAACTCGCACAAGAAATTTCTGGTGGTAGGTCTGATCACCCCTTTTTGCTCACTGAGCCTGATCAAAGGTGAAACGAATTTCCATCATGGGCTTAGGGGGGTCAGGGATAGCCGTCAGACCTCGGCTCTTTCTCGGCCTCACGTCTGAGAATGCTATGTGCTTGAAACGAAGTGTGAATGGAGAGTTATCAATGCATTTTACTAGCAATTGGAACAGGAAGAATGTGATTTCTTCAAGATATTCTATCGTTGAGATGTCGGTGTCGCGCTACACGCGGCCTCGATACCAAGGCTAAGCAGCAAGGTAGTAGGGGTTGGCTACTTTACAGACTTCACCCTAATTTGAAGAGATTCCCCTTAAGGTTCCGCCAGAATTGCACACGCCGAATACGTCTCATCACCGCTTCATCCTCAAACTCGCAGTCTGCGCCGCAATCAAGTAGCAGGCCAATAACCTCGCCTCTAACTTTATTTCTGGCGGCCACTAACATCGGGGAGCATTTCTGCATGTCTTTCTGGTTGACACTAGCACCAGCTGTGATGAGTCGCAATACCAACTCGGTGCTCACTTTGTGCGATGTGACCGCGAGATGTAATGGTGTTTGGCCGTTGTAGTCGCGTGTATCTGGCCTGGATCCGTTCTCTAAGAGCAAAACTGCTATCTTCTCCTGCCTTAGTATGATTGCATAGCTGAGCGGGGTATGCCCTCCCAGGTTCTTGAGCTCTGTGGAGACTCCCCGCTTAATCAAGCTTCTGACTTGCCAATGTATCAAATCCGAGGCATACTTGGAAGTCTTCCGATAGGCAGCAGCGCGAATCAACTCATGCAATAGAGTGTGTCCTACAACGTTGGAGAGATTCGGATCAGCTCCTTGACTGAGAAGGAACTCGACCATCTTCGAGCCTAATAAAAGATTTCCCTCCCGCATCTCCAAGGTGGCTAGATGAAGTACACTGTGCGCGCTCTTTGCAGTGAGTATCTTCATATCTGCACCATATTGGAGAAGAATCTGTACCCATTCCATATAACCCTTCATCGTGGCGAGATGGAGCGCAGTGTAGCCTTTGTGGAGTATATTGGGGTTCGCCCCCTCTTCGAGGAGGGTCCGAAGTCGATCTGTGCTTGGCCTGGGTAATTCGTTGTTTCGTATCATGGATTCAACGTACTCTTTTGCTGCCCATCTTGTCAAACGGTCTTGCAGATCCTTTGGTACACTACTAAAACTCGCTTCGAGTGTGTCGGTGAGTGATTTAGTGTTTCTGACCAACTGCCATAACTCGTAAGAAAAATAATCCTGTACTGAATCATCAGCAAGGTATCTTCCGATTAACCATGACATATATGGATATACCATTTGAGAGTGGGGAGGCGAGGGACATCTCTCCAATCCGAATGAGCGGTTTTCGAGGGAAAGTGGTTGGGGTGGAGTTCTGCTCACGGGCTGTCCCGGATCTGACGCGGAGGGTGGATCTGGTATAGCCTTGGTCTCAATGATCCAAGTGGCAAGCAATTGCTTTGAGGCCATCGGACGAGCTTCTGATGAAGGCAGTAAAAGTCTTTGGATAAAGGCACGACCACTTAGGCTGACACCCTTTTCATACAAAGGTTTCTCGGGGAATGCGGTGTCTCCTTTGGCATATGCTTGAAGCGATAGAAAAGTAGGGAAAGGGATACGCTTGGTCAAGAGGTAGTATAACAAACATCCAAGTGACCAAATGTCAACTGCGCTTGTATAGCTTGAACTTTCTCTTTCGTCGTCCGAAAGGCCAAAAACCTCCGGCGCCATGTACCCCTCCGTGCCAATCCTTGTCCGCAATTCAGTTTCGTTTTCCTGCGTAAGCTTGCTTATTCCAAAGTCTGCAAGCTTGACCCAGATCGGTGTCTTCTCCGCGACGAGTACGTTCTCATCATTTGTCTTAGCAATTCCGCGTTGCTAGTTTAGGCAAGAAAATTACCTGTGGTTTAACATCACGGTGAGTGATTCCAAGTTCATGCAATATAGCCAGAGCCTCCAGCAATTGTTCACAGACAGAGCGCGTTATTGCTTCTGGCAAGGGATCAGGATAGCACCGGGAAATATCACCCAGGCGGCAGTGTTCCATTACGAAGCAAACGTGGCCACTCAGAGTGGCAGGGAACCATCCTATGAAGTCGACGAAGAGCTTCTTTTGCACCCTATCTTCAGAGGTCATTATAATGCTAGTATAGCCACAGCCCGTGAAATGCGGGAGGACGGGAAATAAACGTACCCTGCTGCTTTTGAAAGCCTCCCCAACACAGCCAACTCAGAACGGTAGTTGACGACAGTCTCATCTCGCCAAGCGACCCGCTTAACCACTCGCAACTCCCCGTGAGGCGACTCTTCCACGTAGACTCGCTCAGCTATATCGCATTTGCGAGTCCAAATAATCACTTGTCTTTCCTGCGTCGAGTGCTGGCCGGCAGGCGGTTTCAACACCACCTCCCTGCTGCGGTCATTGGAAAGAACAGTAACGTCGAGTTTGAAGAGCTCTGCAAGTTCCTGGCTCTCCATGATTGCATGATCCATTTAACTTGGAAATCCTCGCCGAAGCGATGTCATTTTTTAAAACGAGCCCCCTGTGAGGCTGAGCAACTCTGAAAGCAATCACCTGACCGGTGGGTCACGCGACTACATTAGGAGCAAGACCCCGCGATTTTGACCCCAAGCTAAGTACTCAGGGGGCTGAACTCGCTATTTCCGACCTCTGTGTTCCTTGTCCTTAACAGTTGTTTTCTTGCATTGCTGCCAGTTTCTCTTGTCATATCCCGGATATGGAATCAGTCTCCCTGGCTTTAGCTGTCATTGGCACGCTAGATCTATGTGTAACGTAAATCACCCTTAGTCGTGATCTCACAACCCACAATTGCTTTTTAATTAATCAACTCTGCTTTCTACAGATACGGCAGGAAGCTAAAAACCTTTTGCCGAGAGCAGCGCAATATTGGCACCGACATTGAAGAGATCGCACTGATCCTAGAGGGTGTTTGGCTAAAGACCGAGGTACAGCTCGAATTGTTGGGGACTCTCCTGAAATCAGACTCATTGGAGCCTGCACTGTCGGCCCATTACCTGAAAGCACTCAAACAACTTGAAAGGAAGATGTCCGGGGCTGTTTCGGGGTTGGAATCTGTCAACAGGCGTAGGCTCAACTTCTCAGGTGCCAAGTTCTCGCTAGACGCCAAGATTGTTTACCTCAAGAGAGAGCTGCAGGAGCTGGTCACGAGTCTTGAGGACTGGCAACGACGATTTGATCCATCGTGGTACCTTATCACCCTGGTTAGCCGACCCGCAGTCGACAAACAACTACAAAAGCAACCAATAACGCTCGAATCACCCGCAACGAGATTATCACGGCTGAGGGATGAAGTACACGGTGTTTCCATAAAAACTCTTCAATCTTCCACAAATGGATCGGTTTTCAGAACTCCGTGCGTGTTGCAGAATGAGCGCCAGCAAATTCCATTCACGAACACGTACATAGGACGCTACCGTGGCGATGGGCGACAGGTCATTCTGGACCGTACGAACTATCGCAAAGAGGCCACGGCTATAGCAAGCAGAAGCCAGCTTCGGGACTTGGCTCGCCTTTTATCGAACGTCGAGCCTCTGGCATTTGGTCTTTTGAAATGCGAAGGGATCATTGAAGTGGTTGTTGATGAAGGGACACAATATGAGTTTATATTTGGGGTCCCGAGAGGCCTGCATACAATGAGAACGGTGCGGACTCTTCTCTTGGAAGAGCCGCAGTGCTCATTGACCAAGCGTGTTCAGCTGGCCAAGCAACTCGCCCGGTCTGTGATGTTCGTGCACACCATAGGATTCGTGCATAAAGGTATCCGGCCGGACACTATCCTTGTCTGTGGCCAGGACAATGAAAGTATTGGTCCAACGTTCTTGATTGGGTTTGAAAGGATTAGACGGTCAGAGGCCCAGACTGATCTACTAGGAGACCTGGAATGGGAACAAAATATCTACCGCCACCCGGTGAGACAGGGGCTTTGGTCTGAAGAAGCTTTCACAATGCAGCATGATATTTACAGTCTTGGTGTATGCTTGCTTGAAATTGCACTGTGGGAATCTTTTGTCCGGATCAATGACGCATCTAAAACTCCCTGGACAGATATGGGGATAGAAGAAGCTATTTCTGATAAGGATGCGCGGCGAGGTGGATATGCGACCAAGAAGAAACTCGTCGCCATGGCCAAGAATCGGCTCCCGCGGTTAGTTGGGGATCATTATGCGAATTTGGTCATCGCGTGCTTGTGTTGCCTAGACCCTGGCGACGGAAATATCTTCGATACCACAGGGCATGGCGTCAAGGACGATGATGGTATTATTATTGGAGTTCGCTTTATTGAACATGTGCGTACATCCAGTAAATCCTGATTGGAGAAGTATTGGCTCATTGACTTGCTCTAGGTGCTTCGCAAGATAGAGGAATTGTTCGTCTAGGCACTGCAGGCTCACTTTTGTTCACCTCTGGGCCGCAAACATGGGTATACTTCTATGCTCTGGACAAATCAAGGCTAAGTAGATTGCAAAGCCCGGAAATCCGTTCTCTATGGTTCACGTAGGCTTAGTCACAGCCGACTTTGTAGCCACGATCGCGGACGTGATGTGAATTACTCCAATTTATACACTCAGGATTTTTAACTCACATTATGCTCACGGAAACACGCTGCATCCTTCATGCCTTGGTGAAAGTGCCATTCTAGGCCTGGTCGCTCAGCTCCTACCAGGTATGAGCCTCAAGCGGCCAGCGTCAGTAACGGCACAGCCTCTACTGCGCATCGTGGCTTAGAAGGAGAGCTTTTTAGCTTCCAAGCTTCTGGAGTTTTGCCAACACTGACGATATCCTAGGTGAAGCCACTAAAGGATATCTCTGGTTTTTCATGCTGGGTTGGCACACCAAGATGTACTCCGACTAAGGGGTTATCCCAAGCCTCAGCCTGTCCTCGAACTAAAGTTCCACTATTCATGCTTGAATTTGGCTCAGCGTGGCAATGATCTGGTTGTGCGTAAAGCATGGACCAGAACCGCAAGCGACTGCGCAGTACACAACAGCAATGACATTTAAGCAGCTCCTAGCCGCGTCTGTGTCCCTTATTCTCCACATGAGAACAGACATAATATTAGCAGCTTACACGTAACCGGCAGCATAACCTAGAAGGTATATGCCCAAGAATATAATTGAGCTTAGAAACCGTATATCAACTGCTTTCATAATGACATTCAATTCGCAGCCGAGATTAAAAGAAATTCAATAGATATTGGTCACATCTTGCTGCCTTTTCGAGACGTTCAAATGAATCAGATTCAGCTGCGGAAATATACTTCTTAGAGTGTCTCAGGCTTCCGCAGCCACAACCAATCGCTGAGGAAGTGGGCTAGCCGCTGCGGAAGGTGGTTACTATGAGCAAGTCAAGGACCATCCGAGCTCCTTTCTTCGGGTTTCAGGTCACCATTATGTTCCACACAACCTTTCATCTCACTATGTATGACTATTTTCTCCTCCATGCGCACAAACCTGTACCATGAAAATTCTGTCTGAGTTCCTACATGAAGGTTCATATGGAATCCCACTATGCACAATGCACTCAGGCCGATGCGACCTACAGCGTGCCATACGCGACCAGGACCTGAGATTAACTCTATTGCACAGGTTTGATCGGATCGAAAATCTGGTAAATAGAGCGAATGATGTAGGCATCCGAGCTCAAATCTTGGCTCAATCTATTATTTAAACTAAAAGTGAGACAGGAATGTCAGGCTTTGCAAATTGGACATCGGACTGTTGGGGAACTCTACAGAGACCGCGACACCTTCAGATAGTCCCGCTTGTGCTACTTCATCTTTTCAGACCACTCAATGCACCTCGTACTAAATGACGAGGGCGCAGCTCCACCACGACCCCTGCCAAGACTACCCTTCCAATAACTGCTGTGGGCTCGATCAGAAGGGGCGAGGTCGCAGCCTAGAAGGTCAAGAAAAAGGCCAGACTGGACAAAGTTGCCCAGGATCATGGGATGCAAGTACAGCGTCTCTTGCATACTCCAGAGTCACCACCTCTGCCCACAACCCAGTTTGTCGCGTAAGTAAATGACTCAGGAGGAAGACGCGAAGCTACTGTAGTCTGCGAGCAACAAATCGTTCCAGCTTAGCCAGACAACCGAGTCCATTCAGAGGAGAAGAGCACGGTGGGACATCCTCTGCATGTTGGTAGAGGGCAGAGAGCTTCAAGAACTCCATTTCGCAGCTAGGGCATCTGTAGAGCCACCTTCCGTCCTGGAGATCATCATTTATATACTTCCGGCTCTGGTAACATCCGTGGGCCATATCGTCAATCTCCTCCTTGGTAGCATCCGACGCGCATCTCCCAGACTCCAGATGGATTAACATTCCGGAAAAAACCTTAAAGTTTTGGTAACAACCGTAGCATTCGAGGTTTCGGGGCCGATGTGTTCTAGCCTTGTCACGTGACCTCGGCTACCGTTCGCCCACTCATTATATTCGGCCGCTGCGGCCTAGTTAGAACCCTTCAGCGATTTCTTACCGTCTGAATCTAGGTCATAGATTCCAAAGGCTCCTAGCCTGTGACAACCTGGGGATGGATGACGTCAAAAGGATGAGGGATCGTGTTGGTTGTCGAGTGGCTGCGCCGTGTGGGCACTCCCCCGTCCAATCCATTGAGTCTGATTGAACGTTTCAGGGTGCATAGCCCCGCCAAGCTCCATCTTATTTTTAGAGGCGAATCTGCAGCTGACATCTGTAAGATATATATATATATATACATTCCTCAAAGCTATGCACATCGCCTTCGCATTTGTATTCCCTTGCAAGCCTCACACCTAGTCCTTCGCTCGACCACGACCACAACCACAACCACGACCACGACCGTGACTACGTAACCCTCGTCTACATTTCTGACTTCCAATACCAAAGCATCTCCGGCATTATCATCACAAACTCCTCCACTGTAGTCATGGCGGAATTGACCATGGCAGACCTAAAACCTGGCCCGGGCATGTACCAGTCATCAAGAGAAGTATTCGACGTACTTATCGGCGAGGACGCCGCCCTCCCTCTCATTGAGGCACTCTCCTCGAGCGACAACACAACACTACGGAGTATACTCTCGCAGCCACATTGGATTAAGATTGTGCTTGAAGAGCCGCATTGCATTTATTACCAAGAGCGCCCAATTGATGATAAGAACCAGTGCGAACCGTACTGGCGATGCCAATGTCGACCCTCGTATGGGCGATAATTATAGCAGCTAGGGACGGCCACGCTACAGCTGTTTTGATGTTACTCAGCTTTGCGTCGCAGCAAGCCATAAAACCCATGTCTGTTATAACGAGGTGGGCAGTCGACAGGGCCATCAACAATGGGCATGCCGCTGTATTCGAGGCAATGGCATCTGTGGACCCAAAAGTTGTCACTTTTCCACTCGGTCACGGCAATCTGCCACTTGTTCAAGCTGTAAAGCAAAGGAAAACCGAAGTAGTCGCTGTACTTCTTCAGCATGGTGCAAACCCGATACGTACTGATAGAGTCGTGAGCTATGCTTTGTCTCTTCTGTCTTTCGCTGCCGGGGCTGAAGGTCCTCGCATGACCGAATTGCTGTTGAAGCACGGCGCCTCCGTCGCTTGTTCTGGCGCATTACATAGAGCTGCAAATCTTGGCTCTCTCGATACTATGCGCCTCCTAATGCAGCACGGCGCTGACGTGAACGAGCTACTTCCGGCAGAGACTCTATCTCCATTCCATAAATCCCTATATCCTAGCTGGACGCCAATTCATTTCGCCGCTTCTGGTGGCCAAGTCGACGCCATGAAGCTGTTAGAGAGTAACGGAGCACGCTCTGATGTGAAGGATATGAATGGAAAAACCCCTGCGCAACTACTAGAGGAATACAAGCCATAGCACTCACTTATAGCAGGCAGCGCCATTGTTGAAATGATAACACTGATGTTTGAGCCTAAAGAAAATGGCACATTTGACCCTATGTCAGTAGAAATGATGGCTTCATTTCTAGGTAGTGGTAAAAGTCCTAGCGGTGCGGTGGAGATGCTTGGTGTTGATTAGATGTGATTATATTAAACAAATAGGTGGTCGTGTTATGAATCAGAATCCATGCGTGCTTTAATGATAATAGGAAAAGAATCAAAAATTTAGTGATAAAACATGCAGCCATCTCCATACAATCCCATGGATCTACTAAAGCCATATAATATGCCAGCGATATCGCACTATTATGCACCCCCTATGACTACTTAGTAGGACTAATCCTAATAGGTATATAAAGATCACACTACTATACTAGCAATTCTAGCAGCTATAAGCCTATAACTAGCATAGGTAGATACTAGGCAGTACGATACACTACATAAGACCCAGATTATGGTCGCCAGCGCCACAGGGGCGGAGTGCCAGTGGACGGTGGTGACTGGAACAGGAGGTGCGGCACTGCACGTCTGCACCTATGAACCCTGTGGAGGGCGCGGGCCCGTGCTTGTAGGGCTAAAGAGTTTCGCAGAACCCATCATAACTGTGCATCAACGCCTGCAAGTCCTGTAACCTGGAGTCACCATCACGGGGTGTCCAATCGTCATTGAGGACCGAATAGGATTCTGACACGTTGCGGTGAGGCTTTCGCGGATTGAGCGCCCAATAGCCAAAGTCCACATCCGTGTATTTGAGATAGCGCACTAGGTTTTGCCAGTAGACTGCATCGTGCGTTGACGGCTCAGCGGGGGTGCCCATCTCCCCGACCCAAACAGGAGCAATGTGATGCTCTAGAATATAACCCCACTGTCTATCCATGGCGCACCGAAACGACGGCCAGCTACGATGCCCGTACATCTTGAGCGCACCCCATCCCCCCCATTTGTAGACATGAGACGAGTAGACGACACGGTTAGGCACATCCAATGACACTGGGCGCTCACTCACGTGTGTGAGATCATCAGCCGAATGGTAGCCCTCCACGAAGATGAGCCAGTTGGGATTGATAGTGAGAAGATGGTTACCGGCGCGCTCAGCAGCACTTGCCCACTGATTCCATGTGAGCAGCGGGCCGCGTACTTCGTTACGCAGATCAGCACCGATGACGAAGGGGTTGTCCACAAAGCGGCTCATCATGGTGTCCCAATGGTCGAGCCACTGCGCCTGCGTCTGACGCACTCGACAGAATGGTACATGGCTATTGTACCAAAGTGTGTCGCACAGGTTGGCACCGCAACACCACGTCGCTTGTGTTATATGGTCATTGATAATGACCATAAGCTTCGCACGCGTCAGCGCTTGCACCACGGCGGCAAAGACATCCATAGCGCGCAGGCCCACCAGGTCGCTGTTTGCCGCGAGGTCAGCGGCGTCGATCACGGGATTGTCCTGGACCATCTCGTCGGAGTAGGGCAGGCGCACACTATTGAAGCCGAGCTGACGAATCACTGTTGCAATCTCGTCGCGATGGCGTACTTCAAGCCCACCTGGGACAAAGCGCTCGTCGCTTGCGCCATACCAGTTGATTGACACCAGCTTTACACGCCTGCCATGCGTATCGACAATCAACCGGCCTTCCGTGTGCAACGGAGGAGCCCAACCGGGATCGCCCGGGAGTGCCTCATGCGCTGACTGCTGGCCAGGCAGCAACGGCATTTCGTCTGCAGACGCAGTGACGAAAAGCAGGGAAAAGATAGCTGTGCGGAGCAACATGCTTGCGTTATAGCTGAGAATGGCAGGTTGCTGAAGGTGGAAACTGAAGCGTCACTATTTAGCAGTGTTGTGTAAGTACTAGCAGTGGCGTGTGGGGTGGGGCACTGAGGTAGGTAGCGCCGGCCCTGCGGGCATGCTTTTTGTGGGGAAGGGCCTTGGCGTTGTCGACGTATCTAGACAACTGTATAGAAGTGTGGTATATATACTGAAGGATATAAGAGGCTCAGATAGAACCGATCACAGCCAAGGCTCTAATTTGAATTTGACAGACAATCTCATACAATAAAAGGGGTTTGTATTCATGGTCATCTACCAGCCTCCTCCTCCTGCCTATCCACCCTCTCCAGTCTCCTCACGGGCCAACCATTTTAACCTGGCTTTAATGATTGGCTCCTGTTCCATCTCCTGCCACATCTCAACATCCAGTTCAACCTTGTTCTCTCCGAGCCGATTGCGTCTCTGTTTCCAAGGTAGCCACATACCAGCCACTTTTATATTCCTCTTCACCGATTTGTATACAAGCTCTAAAGTCACAAGGACAATAAATACGAGTACCAGGGTCAGCCACCAGATTGGATCTCGGCCAAAGGTCTTCGTGAAGCCATCTCGGGCCGCATATGGACTTGGTTGCCAAGCATACGCACCGGCCAGGAAGGCATTCCACGCCCACCAGCCAACGATGGTTATTGAGAAGGAGGAAAGGGCGATGACGGTCTTGTAATGGGTTTCGATGATACTGTGTTAGATCCAATGTAAGTCTCAGTTCGCAACAACCATCTCAACATAGGATGAAAGAAAAGACAACAGTGGATACCTACAAGAGCTTCCAATTCGTCCAGACGATCCCCAAGCTGAAAACCAGGTCGCCGAAGGCAAACAGACCCTGGTCGTTTGCGTTGCCGAACACACCATAGGCCGCCCAGCACAAGAACCATACAGTCATTCCCTCCGCAGTCGCACAGATCATCCAGGCGAGATATTTCTGGAGATTTAGGCCAGCATTACTCTGTCCATAGGCGTACAACTCGGGCACAGCCAGTAATGTGTCAGCACTGAGGTCCTGCTCAAACATGCCCATGATGATCACACACAAAGAGGTAAACAGTGTGTTCAGCACTGTGAGTGACCAAGACTCATACAACGACGTGCCACTGTATCCGTTACAACGCTGATATAGTGCCTGCATCATGTAGAAGAACATCTCTTTCCAGAAGGTCATGAGAACGAACTTGGCTGTACGGACGTAGTTCCAGCGGCCATGAACCAGAAGCAGGCGCTGGAGAAACCGGAATTGAGCAATACTGTAGTCCGCAACCCGCGCGGCTTGCAGCCCCTCTTTGCCGGAGATACCGATACCGACATGCTAGTTTCATTTAGCCCACTTGTTATACAATTGGGGCAGTAGCGACGAGACGAAGGACGTTTCACTTACCGCAGCCTGAATCATGGCGATGTCATTGGCACCATCCCCAATGGCCAGAGTCAGTGCCCCAGGCACACAGGCTCCGATTGTCTTCACAATACCAGCTTTCTGCGCTGGACTCGCACGGCAGCAGATGACGGAGGCAATAGATGCGATGAGAGAGTAGAACAAGCGGCTCAGCCCTGGATCCCCATCCAAGACGGCAAGGGTATGGCCGTCAGTAACAAGAACGCTGTTGCCAGAGCCAGACTGGATGTCGTCTGAGACAGCTCGCATGCGACCTTCCAAGTCACCGTGTGCTGCATCCAGAATGAACATTTTGGAACCTGGCTCGCAAATCCGTGCCGAGTGAGCGATTTTGATGGCCGTCTCGCGCTTGTCGCCGGTCAACATCCAGACTCGGATCTTGGCTCGTCGCAGCTTGTCGATCGTTTCTGGGACGCCTTTTTGCAACTTGTCCTCAATGGCAGATGCACCAAGGAGGTCCAGCGACTGCTCGATCAGCTCACCGGCCACTTCGATGCGGTCTTGGCGATCGCTTAGAGAGGTCGTCGCTTCCTGGTACACTTTCTTCCAGCTGAAGTAGTCTTCCGGACTGATGTATTTATGCGCGAAAAGAAGCGTACGGAGGCCTTCAGTAGCAAAGTCGTCGGCATGCTCCAGGCAGCTTCTGAGTGAGGCAGAGTGGTCGTCAACCGGGAGGTCATCAAGAAAAATGGACAAGGGTTGCTTCGCGGTCTCGAACCAATCCATGCAGTCAGTTCTGTTTCTCGTTTCCGGCTGTGGACTTTTTTTCTGCAGTTTAGGCTTGATTTCATCGCTTAATCTATCGGTCTTCTGACCCAAGGAGGATGCTTGTTGGAGACGCGGCACAATCATGTTGTCTGCGCCTTTGCAAATGATCCATATTCGCTGATCCGGACATCTTACGATAATAGACATCCGTTTCCTTTTACTGCTAAATTCGACGATATCAAGGATCTTATACACCTCTTGACTTTCATGGTTGTTCGCATCCTTCAGGAGCAGAGTAATAGACTGCGATGACCGATGAATGAGAACATAGCCGAGATCTCGGGCCGCTCGAACGAGTGCAAGTTCATCAGGGGAGGACGCTTGGAAGTCTACAATGTCATTGCGGACCTCCGGGAGGCAAGTATGACACAGTGCCATTGCGAGAATGAATTCACGCACCTTCTGAGAGAACGGAGATGCGGAGTTGGTATGAATATATTCGAGGAGCTCAGCAGTTGTCCGTTCTGGTGGAGCATGATGCCGCCGGCCAGTGGATCTCCACGTTGAGAAAGATAATCTCGGCTGATTCTCGATCAGAGGAGAGACGGATGTTTTGCTGTCTTTTTGCGTCACCGCATTCGTTGCCTGAAAAGATCCGAGACTGACATGGTCCTCCTGAATGCGCCTCGGCTCCTCGAGTTTCAAAGCCTGCTCACGCTCCCCTTTAACGTCCATATCATGGAACCAGGCGGTGCCAGCGATACTCATCTTGCGGAATTTCATAATATTCTGGGTCAAAGTTCCCGTCTTGTCGGACAAGATATAGCTGACCTGCCCCAGATTCTCGAGAATTGTGTTTGTGTTGCATCTCATTGGCGTATCGGAGATGTTGTCGTACATCTCAACGTCACTGTTCAATAGGAGGCCTTGTCCTACCTTCACAATCTCGAGACTCACGTATAAAGCCAACGGAATAACATTATTGAATGCGATGGCAAAGCCAATGATAATGGCCTCGAAACCGACCGACGCGTTATTCAAATACCATGAATATTGTTCGGTCGATCTCTGCCACATCAGATAGCCCACTGAACAACCGACGGACAGGAGTATGACGTAAACAATGAGCGTGAGGACAATTTGGTTGGCGGACTTTTCGATTCGGGGCTTCTTTGCTTTGGGGTGGTGATTTGCGTTCATTCGGATCTTGCATTCTTCTCCTGTATTGATCACCATACCGATCACAAGACCCGTGTTTCTCAGAACGCTGCCTCGGTAGATAACCTCATTCAAAGTCAGCGGCAGAGTCTCTCCATCAACGGTAACGCTGCCGTTGAAGTCATGTAGGTGTAGATTTGGATGCTCGACCACGAACGTCGCTTCCAAGGATCTGATCCCGTGGATGGTGCTGCACGAGCTTAGAGAGGGTAGCGCTTGTCGGCTCTTCAAGCTCGTCTCTCCATCCAGGGCCATTGTTTCGATATACGCGAGCCCATTCTCTCCATCGGCATGTAGTAGGACGATGTCAGCAGGTACCGCCTCGTCCCGTTTGATCCTGATAATGTCGCCAACTTTGATGTCACGCCATTGGATCTCGGTCCAGCGCAGGTTGTCTTCAGTCATTTCATACTCTTCGATGACTTCAGTCTTTGGTTTGGACACCAGGGGAAAGGATTGAAATCTGGGTATTCTGTGGGATATCTGTCCACGTCCAACATGATGACTGTGATCTCTTAATACGATGGCGCTGCTCGTATTTTCTACCTTGTCCAGCCGGTGTCTTCTATAGTCGTCATAGCCTTCCTTTGCAACCTGCAAAAGGATGAAGAAGAGAAGAGGGAGGATGGTCGTATAGTTTCCAGTCGTACTCAAGCCCGGGATGGCTTGGGGGATCCCGATACAGAGGAAGTAGAAGTTGCCCAACCGCGTGAACTGAAAAACCAACTGTTTCGGGAGAAAATCGTACATGGTATATCTCGAGGACCGGATGGTATTGGAGATGTACGCACGGCCGCTCCGCTCGTCAATGTACGGCCTATCCGGGACCGCCTTGAGGGGAATT
This sequence comes from Scortechinia acanthostroma, assembly GCA_011319215.2. Lineage (NCBI taxonomy): Eukaryota > Fungi > Ascomycota > Sordariomycetes > Coronophorales > Scortechiniaceae > Scortechinia > Scortechinia acanthostroma. The sequence goes on from JAABUG020107645.1 coordinate 16,262, forward strand.
CGGCGACTATCTTGGACAGAAGATAACGGCCTCTGTCGTAATAGCCACTGAAGAATGTATACCCACCACGCTAGCGCGCGTTCGAACCAGTCTTTCTGCTCCTCGTTGCTGAATGGCAGCGTTCGGATAGATTTCCCCGTGATCATGCGGGGTTTCCTAAGAGCTGCCTTGTTCACGTGTTCTCCTAGGGCTTTTATTGTGTTCATTGTGTCATGGAGAAGCAGGGCTTGATCGCTCCAGGTGTCCAAGTCCACAGGACTCGAGGGGGATGAATGAAGCCCCTCGTTCTAGAGGGGCTATGGGATCAACATCGACAGAATGTAAAGGGCAATATAGTCTTCTGCACGTGCTACAGTTTCAAGGTTAAAGCTGGCCCATCTGCATGCTGGTCGATGGTCTCGCTCTCGTCCGATCGAGCAGAGCGACTGCTGTTTGAACTGTCGAGCTGTTGTTGTGCAGCTCCTTGTTGTCCGTCGTCCATAACTGACAGGTTCCATTATTCTGCCCCTCTCGAGATTGAAGCCAGGATGTACACTTGATTCACGTTTGGTATGCCACACACAGCACGTGGTTGGTTGGTTCGTCCCTGCATGCCCGGCTTGATGTTCCCGTCTGCTCGGGGCGGTCTCCACCAATCAATACCTCGTATGGATCAGTGTGACGACAATCATAGGTGGACAGCAGTCTGATAGCCCCGTGGTCTTGGTCTCCTAGTTGGTCTCCTAGTCTTATAGATACACTCAGTTTAAACCGGAGACTAGCTGTATAAAATATCTTCCCTATGGGAAATAAGAAGACTACATATATAATATGAAGATAATTTTGAGTTCATGAAATTATTGACCTGTCTAAAGTTACTATCTTGACAAGAACATTGATCCTCGTTGTCTTTTCCGACTCCTTACTCACTTCATACATTCATATATTGTGCCTTGACAGACAAGTAATCTTTATCGACGTCTCCGGTCCATACCCATGCCATGCGGTCCGTGAGCTTCTCCGCTGCTATCGGGATGCCTTGCTTGAAAGTTAATCATTCGAAATCTCGTCCCTGGAACTTATATACGAGTCCAGCATCGCGTGACGTGATCTGCGCCTTTTGCGCGCGCGGGAGTCGCACTGCTTGGTAGAGTCCCATGTAGGAAGCCAGATCGACACTGGGATTGGTGAGAAAGTCTCGCACAGCAAGCCCTATCACGTTCGCGTCTTCGATGGAGTGGCCAGCGCCAGAGCCTATTTAGTGACAAGTTAGCATGAGTGGTTAACTTGGCACAGACAGGCATTACAGACCTTGATGGGGCAGCATAGCATGGGCGGCGTCCCCGCTCAGAATGACCTTTCCACCCATGTAGCACTACTGGGATAGCAGCTCCCTATCATTCAATTTCCACTTGCTGACAACGGGGTCCATCGAACGGATAATTTTCTACACATTCTCTGTGAACCCTTCGTATTCTTTCTCCAGGTCAGCCCGAGGTGCCGAGCTCTTCCAGCTCTCTTTCAGTTCATCAAGCTGGTCTTCTGGTTTCGTTACGAATGCCACGATATTCAAGAGGCGATTCCGTGAAATTGGGAATACTACAAATGCTTGTTAGGCGCCAGCCAGGACACCATTTTCGAAGGGTACGGCCATGAAGCCCCAAGCTCGGTCCCTGCCAATGGAATGACCCCTCGGTATGCGATACGACCAGAATAAGTAGGCCAATCAACCACAAATTGGGAGCGGATTGTGCTATGGATGCCATCGCAAGTGTGCCGATGCAATTGATCCGTCAGAGAAGGTGATGGACTATCGACCCGCAATCATGTTTATTGGAGCATGACATGTCAGTAAACACCCAGGTAGGGAGTGAGGGAGTCCTTCTGGTTGGCACTGCATACCTCTAGCTTTCTGGCTCTCTTGTTGGTCTCAAGATTTGCATATCCTTTCTGACGGACTTCATTATATAGCACCTCGAAGAACTCTGCCCGGTGCACCCACAACTGACCAACGCCGTTCATAAGGCCATCTTTACTTACCGCTGGCACATCGACAATCACTTCGTCATTATCATAGCACCGTGAACTGCGGTGGACGCCACCTCGATCGCCGGAGATGGCATTGGCGGCGTCCCATACGCCGAGCTTTTGAAGCACGCGACCAGCTTGGATTCCAATACCTACACGGGCGCCAATTTCGCCGTATTCTGGAGCTTGTTCATATACGGTTATATCATCACACCCCACGCGGTACGTCGCGATCGAGAGGGCGGTAGTGAGACCCCCAATACCTCCGCCAATAACAGCACTGCGGAAGGTCTCGGCCGCGACAGGTTCTTCGGTGGCTATCGGCATGGTAGCTGCGAGGAATTTATTGGAGAGAGATATTGAATAACCCCAAAGTTAGGTGAAATATGGTAGGGTGATGAGCCAAATGCCGACGGGCAGGATGCAGGAGAGAAAGGCAATGTGAGGTCTTTTCTATGAAATGAATCTGCTTGGAAGCAGCTTCTAGGTCATACATGTCATATATGAAATAAAAACATTCAACACATGGGGATGCAACATACTCTATGAACTAACTAAATTAACTACAATATTAACAAATAGCATCATCGATCGCCAAGTGCACCCGGCCGAAATAGCTCCCCGGGAGGAGGGGTAAACCGGGGAAATATACATCCTCTTTCTTGTTGTATTCGGAATAGTATAAGTAGCGCAAATATAGAGATTTACTGTATCATTCTAAGGTTGGATCTTACTCCTCTATTTATGTACAGAAGATAGTACGAGCAAAAACCAGTAACCGGGCCGAAGAGCTGAGGCTTCTGAGATAATTTTAATTGTACGGCGCCGTAAACCAACAGAGGTAACACGTAATACTGTAGGTAAATAGAGCGAATCTACGAGATTTTCTCTTGCTTCACGCCGCATATTTGTCTCTATCTGATGTTAGGACCTAACTCTGTAGTTGACAACTCATTTCGACTGGATATATATACTCTGGCTAGCTTGGAACCCCGGGAAATGGGGATATCTATTGCTAGAAATATTACTGGCTGGGTCGTGCATAAACAAATCAACAATAATATATGCTATAAACTCACTACCTTATATAGGCCAACTGCATAGGCCGTATAAGCACAAAATCACGGCCGATTCACATAAATCCCCGCCGCCTCGACCTCCCTCAACCACAGGGTCCACGGCCTCATGGCGGACCATCTGGTCATCTCCATTGCCGCCTCGGTCTCCTCTTCACTCAGGAAAGCAATCGGATCTACCGGTTGACTGCCGCCATGGGCTGCCATCTCGGTCCTCCACGCCGCCCGGGTCAATAACGCTGTCGTCTGGATTGCGGCGTTACTCTGCGTGTAGACAGCGCGCAGCACGCAATCTTGAATGGTAGGTCCGATAACTGTCATGCCATGCCCGCGCATCAGGACAACGTTGTGGTCTGGAACGGTTGCCTCCGCGGCAGTGGAGAAGTATGAGGCCAACGCCGCACCCAAGTGAGAATTGCGAACAAGCATGTCAGGGATATCACTACCGACACGCACGTACTTGGCATTGTCATAAACAGGAGTGCCAGAAGCACCTAGATTTGGGATAAATGCGTCAGCTCTGTCATAAACGCTACAGCAAGACGGGGGAATCGAAAATGTAGATGGTTGCACTAACGTAGAATGGCGCCCATATGGTAACAAGGTTTTAGTGGGACGCCTAGATGAAAAATAAATTCAGCTCATGCCGACGCATTGTTAAGTGTAGAAGTAGTGGAATACCTGATATTGAATATGGCACAACTGCCTCCGAATGGCTATGGATAACGCTATTAACGTCGGGATAGCGCTTCAGCACCTCGCTGTGGATGCAGCGTTCCTTGTATCCCGCAGCTGCTTTCGGATCCACCGGCTCTGCGTTCTCAACCCAATACTCAATCAGGTCCTTTGGCGAGGAGATCGTTGCTGGGGCGGTATCGCGGCTCATTATGAAGATGCGCGGGTCCCTGGGATGCCGCACGGAGATGTGGCCATAGGCATCGAGAACACTAAGTGAAGGATACCTCTTAGTGATCAGAATAGAGAGGCAGTTAAGTTGTATAAAACACATAATGCTGCTACGCACCGGTGATAGTGGAGTATATGACAGGCAGAGATCAATGTGCGGTAGAGCTCCGACAACAACGGATCTTTATCCAGAGACATATTTGCTGGGTGAGGCACAAGTTACAACGACGGAGTGACTTGTTTTGGCGATATGAAGGCAGCGTACAGAGGATATAAATTAAAGTCGTGATAGTCTCCCAAAAGTAAAGTGGTCTAATATCTTGAAGCGAGGACCACGTTTGGGGTTTTTTTGGGGGCACTCCGCGGGAGAGGGCAAGGTGGAAATCGGAATCAAGCGAGATATCTCCAGACTCCGCGGATGTCGTCTTTACTTTATGCCTATCCTATTGGCTGCCCCCGCATTTCCCCGCGATTTCCATATTTCCACATCTTCTACTGTCGCAACAGCTCCCCGGTCTGATTATCCGCTCCGCTGTATAAAGCCCTATTGAAGGGCTGGTCTTTAGTTTATATCCATGACATTATTCCCTGATCATCGCGCCTTGAACTGACTTAGGAGCATGGCATGCAACGACACTAAACGTTCCTTTACAATGGTTGGCACGGAAGAAGCCAAGAATCATTGAGTTGTCATCTCTTAAACTGGATGCTCAGGGTGTGCCACTAGTGCCGCAGCCGAGTGACCATAAAGATGACCCATTGGTACGGCGTCATCGGATATTTGTTGTATCAGCCCGAAATTTCCTACCCTGACTCTCTACGTGCAGAATTGGAGCCATAAATACAAGTATTACGTACTATTCTTGCTATGTCTTCTCGCATTTCTAGTTCAACGGGAGTCGACACCATTTGATTGCACTGTCTGAGTCCATTGCAGCTAACTATGTCCCAGTCGGCGCGGGCATTGGTACCCCCAACCTTTGGTACTCTTGCGAAGAAATTCCATGTGACGAGCCAACAAGCCAGTTACTTTACTACGGTTTATATCTTCTTCACAGCCGTTATTCCTCTACTGGTCACTCCGTTTGTCAATATTTATGGTCGAAGGCCAGCTTACATTGTACGCTGCTCGCCCCTGGCTCCAAACATGTCGTGTCTGATTATATTTGAATGCCCCAGATCTTCATGGGATAGTTCGAGTAATCGACCTGTTGAGCAACACGATTGTGGCGAATATCTCTTTGAATGCTTCGACGCGTGCTGATGAGATGGCCTACGACCCTGAAACACATACGGTGGTCGTCACAGTACCGGAATTCACACCTCCAAAAGCCTGTGTCATCGACGCTACGACTCGCATCGGGACCGGGGAAATCTTCTTCCCTGACGCGACCCAGGGTCTTGAACAACCAGCCTTCCATTCGGAGTCTAAGACCTTCTACATCTCCATTCCCCAGGCCACTAATATGGTGGGCGGAAGATTGGCTCAGATTGACGTTTCGCGACTAATGATCACGAGAATCATCCCGATTCCCTCATGCATTCCGGCCGGCATGGTATTTGGGCCACGTAACAACATGCTCATCGGATGCACGAATACACAAATCCAGTTATTCGGCTTCCCGTCATTCACCCTCCATGTACATAAAGTCAGTTCTGTATCTGAAAAATGACTTCAGTATCCTCAATGCATTTTTGGCCTCCACCCAAATGCAAACCAACATCCAGCCACAATCACCACGATGCAGGAAAGACAGAGTAGAAAGTTTTGTTTAGCTTTTCGGAACCGTTCTTCGTCCACAATCATCAATTTGGGGCCAAATTCTGACGCAAGGTTGCTCTTTGGAAAGTCCGTATTTGGTGCCGGTAGGTCAAGGAAGCTGCATAGAGGTGCCCTTTTTCCTGTAAGCTATATCACGCGAGCAACTGAAGCATAGGGATCTAACCAGCCATCGTCCACAGACCAATCCAGATAATCCCGGTCGTCGGCTTTTAGTATCAGCTTTAAATCTTCGTAATGATCCTGATACGCTTTCTCGGCATTTTTCTCAAAGTCGCCTCTGAAAAGAAATGTTTCATGTCCGAGGCGAGTCAACCACACGCCCCAAAATAATTCTGCATCAAACCAACTGGCAAGCCAATATTGCCAACTTTGCATCATCGGTAATACCGATGCGCGAAAGCTCTTTTTCCAAGCCTGTATATCACGGCGCCGGTTCAGAATGACTTTGGCTTCGGGGTATGCTTGCAGAAGTTCGGTTGCAAACCAAACCGTAGGAACATCAGTGGAAGCTTCCATGTCATTGAGAAGGCGATCGAAATAACGTGCTCGAACAACCTCTAGACTTGGCATACGGTTTTGCAGCTTCAGTAGCATGAGTTCGCAATAGAGAATGCTATGGTTCGGGTGATGGAGCCACCACTCGAAGCCATGGGCCACTCTGCCAAATCCAAGAGTTTCAAGTGCGCTTTTGAGCGACTCCGTTCCACTTCGAGGAAGGCCGAGACAGATAACTCGTAACTGCCTCGAGCGCTTCGGTTGTGGTTCAGATAATTGATATATACGCTTAAGGATTGGTAGCATTTTGGAGAAGTCAGTCATTTTCACTGCAGTGCGCTGTGTTGTTGTGGGTATCAAGCAGAGGATCAAAGCTCACGGCGGTTTTTAAATCGCTTCTAAGATGAAAGTCTTAAATAAGTCGTTAGATGTCATTTGAGCTTCTCTGGATTAGTTGGGTGTAGTCAGGCGTCCAATGCTCACTTGTGCAGTGAAAGTGATAGATGTCATCCCAGGAATCATCAATAATAAGCAATTTCCGCGAATCTTAAAATGATGACCATGCTGTAAAATGAGCAGTACACCACTGGGAAGGGATCCATGCGCAGGATTAATTGGATGTGAGAATGCCATGGGTAAGATGTCTAGTCCAAGTTAGCCATAGGTCAAAATGCTTAATGATCATGGCTGATGGCTCCAACTATCAGTTCAATGGGACATTCACAAGTAAGCAGACTAAAACAGAGCGCAGTCACCATGAATTCCACCATTTTGGGAAGTTGATGAAATGGGAAGGCGATCGTCGGTACAAGTATGATTTCGAAGACTAGATCAGTAGATCTAAATGATGCGCGGGTATCAAGCTTGCATTGTTAAGGGCTTTACATTGAACGATCGAACTATTTGATGGATGTCTTTTCTGGAAACTCAGCTTTTTGAGGTCAGTCAGATTCAAAAATCCATTCAAAGAAGGTATACGCAGATTATTTGGGCACTTGCACAATTGCTATGCCCACCCGACCAATTTCTGGGTCCTACTCCTACCTTGTTTTTTAACAAGGAGCGGGGAATGACAATGCCCGCGAAGGCGACATCCCTCCTCGTGTCTATTTATACATCAAGCAGAACAGTTCTCCCTTGCCTTTAGCAAAAGTCTAGTGCGATTAACAAGCCGCTAAACCCCCACTATCTGTTGTCAATGTTGACTTCTACCTGATGCTTCTGGCGTTGTTAGAGCTCTAGGACTTGGCTGATGACCACCTGTGGTGTGGCGATGTACGAAGCTATATATTGCTCTGAGAGGGCAGGGTCGATTACTGAGACTTGAAATATATTCATTAGTACATCCGATATTAAACTCCATCATGGGATCTATAACGCGCTCAATGGTGACCGGACGGGCTATCTACAGGCTCGACTGTACTGCCTCGTCTACGTCTGCGATCATCATTTTTCCGTCGCCTACGGTCGCCCTCCAATGTCGCGCGAGGGACTCATCATTGACAGTGCCACACGATTCCTGGAAAGCATCCCCAAAAAGGCGTGGGATTCCACTTCTATTAGGCAAAGCTCTCCCTCTGCTCGCATGCGTTCCGGGGAGCGCCCACGCAATCGGAACCCGCTTGCTTAAGCCCCGAGATGGAGGAGATCGCCAATACCGATGTTCTATCCGCCATGTCCATCCTGAGAGTCATTGTCTCAGATGTCGAATTCCGCTCGTTTCTCAATGGACTCCCATTGTACTTTGACACAATGCTCGCCTTTGCCGTCGTGTTCCTCCTCAAGGTCGCAACAAAGTACGCAACCACCATCCGCATCGACACCGGAAAGATCTTGTCCCTTGTCTCGCAAAGAGTGGTCTCTCTGCAAGAAATTACCGACGCCATGCACCCTCAACATATTCTGGTAGTTATTGCCGACGGCCTCGGGAAATTGTTGCGCAAATGCCAGGAACCGGCCCAACTAGGACGCGAGGCGGCTGTCCATCCCTCCCCGGAGCCCTCACACGCAGCCATGGTGTGGATGGAGAACATGACGAATTTTGATTTTCTGTCTAATTTGTCAGACGTAGATGACTGGCTTTTTCATTATAATACTGCCTCAGCTGGTTCAGCGCCGATGTTACCTAAATAGACCTGTTCTGTCTAGGTCGAAGCTTATGCAGACCAATTCAGCACCAGATCAAAGATGTTGTAGTTCCTCCATTGCCTATTCCTGGCACGTTCAGGATCCCTGACCGGTGTTGAGAGTATCACTGGAATCCTCTGCTCACTGAGACCCCCATGTGACCGCAACGGATGGTCCATCACCTTGGATATGTCGTGTTTGGCCCTGCTGCTGCCGATGACCGCGTTGGCTGTGGAGATGACCACGATATCAGTTTTGCGGTCCAGGGGCATCTCCAACTCTCTCGCAGCCTCTTCCCCAGTCATGGCCATTTCCACCTCGCCTAGCTGTTGGCATGCCTTCAACACGTCCATCAACTGTGCCGTATCCCTCAGATAAACACGCACAAACAACCCCAGCGCACCGTGGTGCCACACAATGGATCTGTGATAGGACATATAACGCGGACCGCACCCTCACTAAATCTCTCATTCAACACATCCTCCAAGAACAGCACATTCGGCTTCCCGTCCGCGGTCGACTTGGCACTCATCCCATGGTCTCCGGTGACTCCTACAACCGCCATCCCAGCCAATTGCCTGATGCGATCATCAATCGCACCCATAAATTCATCCGCCTCTTTGCTCCCGGGTGCATGTTTATGGTGGACATAATCCGATAGCGTCAGGTAAAGAAAATCCGCTCTTCTCTTCCTTCTTGCAGTAACTTGATCCCCGCGTCGAGGACATACAACGACAAGTCACCAGAGTACTGACTCGGGGCACTCCGGCCGATCCAATCCTCAACATTCTCGATCCCGTTCTCAGCAAGTGTACATTCTCCGGCTTTTTGAGCGGAAAAACAGATCGCACCGCCGTCCTGAACACGGGGGCCATGCGCCAACAAACGGCGGAGCTTATCTTTGGCCGTGACAGCAGTAACACGCACGCCACGGTCGGACATTTGCTCCAGCAGTCTCGATCCACAGAGAAGCGTGTCGTCAACAATCATAGTCTCTTTGCCCGTCTCGCGGTCTAGGAAGAAATTCCCCGCGATGCCATGTACGGACGGTGGGACACCAGTGATAATGGACACATTGTTTGGGTTTCGTGAAGGAAGGCATGCAGCTCTGGGCCGTGGCGTGGAAGCCATACTTGGTGAAGGATTTGAGCGCTGGGAGGGTATCCCTCTGAATTCCAGAGGAAAAGTATTCAGGGTCGAAGCCATCGACACAGACAACGACGGTGGGTTTGGATGGCAGGGTGTATTGTCTGCCATGGAGCGTAAATGACTGCCGCGATTCTGCTATCATTAACACCGCCATAGAAAAGTAAGTGAGGAAACGGATGAGGAGGCTTACCGAGAAGACATTCATATGCTAATTCCTAATAATGCTCGAGAGGGGGACGGTAATCCCCGGTACTTTGGCCTGGTCATCCCATCGGCGAACAGCCAGTTCGGCATCAAGAAGGGGGTCATTCTCCGCTTCTTTTATCTGTTCTGCTGTATAGCCTCCTCACTATATACGTTAGCCCTGTTCCTTGGTTTTTTTTTCATAGGAATTCTTTTAAAAGGAATACCTGATAAACCAACGTCCTCTTACTCGTCTCACTCAACCCCTCATAGTAACTCTTATCCGTCGCGACAAGGTACCTCTTCGCCATAACATGCGCCCCGACCAGGGCACATACCTTCTCGCTAAACCCGAGCTCTCTGAGATATCTTCTGCCAGCACCTCGTGGCTCGCCCGTCCGATGAACTTTCCGGAAGAGTCCACCGTGCTCGCCATCTTAGCGGCGGCTGGGATAAACCGCCCTACGTCGTGTAGGAGGGCGGCCAGGACGACTTCCTTGTCCTATCCATACTCTGCAGATTGCTGTGCGGGATAGGCGCATTGTAGCAAATGTTGAAGCTGGGTGACACGCTCGCCGAGGTAATCGCCTTGTCCTTGGACGTGGAGGAAGGCGAAAGGTGTGGCGATGGACCTCTTCGCGTGGGCGGTTACTGAGTCCAGCATTTTCTCTACATTCCTTTCTTCGAGGTTCTGAAAGTTGGTATGCAGTGTGTATACTGGTTCACTGATCTGGGATTATGCTTGTTAAGTAGCAACTAAGGAAGGGAAGTCCGGCGTCAGGAGGAAGAGCTGGTCCAAAATGAACTTATTCGCAGTTGCTCCCCACTAAGCGGGGGAGCGTCGGTGCGAAGCCCGACCAGAGTGTTGCGGCGGGAAGTCCTCACACAAAACTGTAAATCTTTCAGTATACATTGCAGAGTACTTGGTGAATCGAATTATGATGTAAGAAGAAAATTTTACCTTGTCCCTCCTGATCATCCCAGGATTACACTGTCTCAACTCTGTCCCTTCCCTCTTCAATCCAGCAAAACTGGACACGAAAGCAGACAGAAGATACTCAAAAGAAAGCGAGAATTTTCCTCCCATCTCCCGCCCAGATTGCCTCCTACCATGACAACGGCTACCTCCTCCTGCGCCATTCCGAGCACGGCCTCGTCGACCCCGCGACCCTCCAAAGCTGGGCCCAGGAGGTGAAATCCCGGCGGCGTGAAAAGGGCAAATGGATGCCCTACGGACGAGATCAATATCCACGGCGAGCGTCAGTTCATGCGCACGGAGAAATTTGTGGACTATCATGCTGATCTAAAGGAGTTGGTCTGCGGGAAAGCTCTGGCGGAGATTCTGAGGGCGCTTTCGGGTCATGTATGACTTTGTCGCTTTACCCATTCCAACATAAAATACATGGGGAATACCTGGTGAGTAGAATACTAAGTCGGATAGGAATAAGGACTGGAGTACCCAAACCTTCCAAGACACTTCTTGACTGGCATCTAGATGGGAGAGGGCTTACTGTTGGCGGCTACTGGCCAAGTCCTCTGACAGTTCGCGGAAAGCCGGAGCGACTGCGATAACCGTGTTTATCGTGGGTGGGAATTGGGATGAAAATTAGTCCAATAGGCCTGTCTAGCAGCTTTTAATAGGCATGCGTATATCGCGCCTTGTGTGGGAAGAAATTGGCGCAAATATCCCGCTCGCCTAGTCCCCCAAGCATAACCCAAACTCTACTTTGAATATAAGGTGCGTAGTTAGGTAGATTTTGGGGAATTGGATGCCCAGAGTACTTGAAATCCTAGAAGGACGGAACTGTACCCCAATGACCACATACATCGATCCAATGTAGAAGGAAGCTCCGTTTGCGAGAGCTCCGCGCCTGCCGCAATGACTACAAATGCCGTATTTATTGCCAGGATGTTGCTTCCAGTTCCAGCCAGCCTCACCGTCCCTTAGCAAAAGACAGTTAAGGTAACATTCCGTCGAGACCACAGCTGTGATTGGCTCGACTCTTTCAGCCCGCATGGCAGGCGAGCCTCGTGTGGGCGGGGCTGACGTGATACGGAGCGTACCTAGTTTGCCCAGGAGGCCACATAAATACGATGGAGTCCGTTGCGCATAAAGGACGGACCAGACACCGAGGTGATTTATCAGCGGGGTCTCAAGAAGCGTCCACAGGAAGAAAAGTCTGGATTTTGTGTTTCAAAGTACAGGATGACCTCATGCGCCCCCGCGTCCGTAAAGGAGATCTGGGAGAAGACCATTGTTCGCTTCCACGAGCGCACGGGCCAAAGGCTCGATGGTGTTTCCAGGAGTCCGGAGGATCTGAGAAGGCTCCTCGACGCGCATTATGCCGCACAAGCGGACGATAAGAATGTTTCGAAGGCTAAAGCCGTGGGGCTCCAAATGATACACTGCATCCAGCTCCTGGGTGGTATTGCGTCCCAGGGTGCGTCCATGGTATGTGGTAATAATATCGCATTGCATATAATTCCAGACCCCAGGTAGGGACGCTGATCTGGACTTCCAGGTTTTCGGCCCGGCAGGGCTGTGTTTCAACGCTCTTTCTTTCCTTTTGGATATTCCCAAACAGGTCCATGAGTTCCATGGCGAGATCGATGCTATCTTTGCAGAGGTCGGCCCGGCTCTTGCACAGTTTCGGATCTACGAGCGGATGGAGGAAAGCGCAGACATTGACGAGGCTCTGCGACTGTCGATCGATCAGGTTATGACGAGTTTTGTGAACCTGTGTGCCGACTGCATCAATATCCATCATGAGGGCCGATGGAAGAGCTTCAGACGCAACGCCAAACGTATCCTCTTGGACGATGGGTCTGTCCAGAGCGAGTTGGCCCATTTCAAGAAGCTCACTCAGGACCAGCTGAACATCCAAGCGACTCTGACCCTCGAGGTGGCAGTGGAAACCGGCCAGCACGTCAGGTTTATGAAGGCCGCCACACTCGAGATTGACACAAACACAAAGGCCATCAAGAGTGACGTATCTGGGCTCGTGCAGGCAGAGCACAAGCGCACATTGGATGACAGCAAGAAGCAAATTCTGAGTATCTTAAAAACCAAGCTCGGACAGAAGGACGACAAAATAGCCGCGGTTCTCGAGACCCGCGATACGATGTGGGAGGGCGCTGTTAAGGATAGCGGGAAATGGTTGAATGAAATCGATGCATATAAGCAGTGGATCGATAGAAGCAGTGCAGCGGAGTCCCTACTCGTGCTGACCGGTGGACCTGGAACAGGCAAATCCTTTCTGGTCTCTGCGATTGCCCAGGAAATCAAATCTGCAAACTCGCCCACGAGAGCGGAGCGCAGCTTGGTCGGATATTACTCCTTCTCCATGGCAGAGAAAAGAGACAGAGACGGCGACAGGCAACGACCAGAGGCTGCGGTCAAGTCTATCTGTGTCCAGCTGGCGGAGCAGGACTTGGTATACGCGAGACGTGTTTCTAGTGTGTGCAGCGAGCCTGGAAAGAACGAAAAGTACTTCAGAGATGCCAGCTGTACGGACCTCTGGGCCACACTGGCGATAGGAATGCCGACCACAAACACGACGCATTACATCCTACTCGACTCAGTCAGCACGCTCAGCGCCGAAGACCGTGAGCGGCTTATGAGGGCAATTCAACAACGCGACCAAGGCAGGTCCCACCGCGTTAGACTGCTTGTCAGCGGCGAGCCACGGGCATTCCAGGGGGTCCAGCTCCTCTCTTCTCGGACGAAGACCATTGACATTACAAAATACAACGAGGTTGACATCAAAGCATTCATCGCGGAGGAGCTAAAGAGGGCGGTTCTCTTCCAGGGAGCAGACGAGGACTCGCAGCGAAGGAAAAGGATGGTCGAGGAACGACTGTTAGCGCGATCCAATAAATCCTATACGACTATTCAGCAAGATCTCCGGAAGGTCGAAGAGATCGTCACCTCAGCCGGCACGGAGGAAGAGCTCAACCGGGCGCTGCATGAGTCGAGTACGGATCCACAGGTTCTGGTGCGATCGGATATCGAAGCCTTGGAAGCCCAGCTCAAGCCCCGGGAGATTGAGGAAATCAATGAGCTTTTGATCTGGGCTGTGGCTGCCGGTGGATCCATATGGCTGGACGAACTGGCCGCGGCCTTGTTCCTCCGCTTCAACTCCGTCTCTCTCCAGCCACTCGACAAAAGGATCACTGGGAAATACTCCAAGATCTTTACCTTGACCTACGGCGGGAGATACCTGGCACTCAAAGATCACGTACAAGACTGCGTTGTTGCCCAACGAGATAGGCCTAGACGGTCCGCGGATGACCCGAAGATCACAGCCACGATCAGCATAACCAATGGAGATCTCAAGTCAGTCCAGCGCTTCTTCTGGGACTTGAATCACTACTCCTTTCTGGGTGGATTTGCGTTTCAGCCAGCATCCGATCACACACACGCAGGCCAGCGGAAGATCCAGGTGTATGAAGCTGATGCTCACCTCGAGATTGTCAAAAGGGCCTTCGATCTCTTTCTACAACCCGTGGTCGATGAGAGGGGCAAGGCACTGGGATCGTACCTGATGCGCTCTATCACAATGCATCTCAAAGTCCTGTCTGAGGTAACCGGTCTGGACGAGCTTCTCCCGTCAGATAAGCAATTCATCGGATCGCATGTCTACGAGATGTTCACCGATGGTGATCTCATCGAGCGGAATTGGGAATTCTGCCGCGGGGTGTTGTGGTATCAGCTTGATGACCATATCGAGTTCGTCTGGAGGTGGCTGGATGACCCAGTGGCGATCGCTGGCCTAGGACCTCGCGACAAACGATGGCTGGCAGATTTGAAGAGAGACGAGCATCGCAACTCAGGTTTGTTGACTCCGATCATGACCATGATTGCTCGGAATTGGCTACAGAAAACCGAATGGGACGCGTTTGCCTCATTCAGATGGATCAGCGGATTCCTAACTTTGGTGAGTGGTGGTTGGATCCGGTTGATCGCCTGTGTGTCTAATGCCTGTCAATCTCTAAATTCAGGGCGCCAAACCAGAGCGGGATGATCAGGCCGGTGTGACTGAGGAGGTCAAGGACTCGGACAAAGGCGGCGGGCGAATTACCATAAATGACAGCGACTCCATGTTGGAAAGGATCGCCAAAGTTGAGCGGTGGTGCAAGCAGTCCTTGAAAATCACCGAAGCGGACTACAGATTGTGTATCCGATTAGGTGACACCTGTGCTCGCGTGGAAGAGCATGACGCTGCGAGCGAGCACTACAAGAAGGTATGAAAGTCTCTCACCCTGCGCAGGATAGGCCGTGTTCTAACCAGGAGAACCAGGCAGCCACGATTCTCCAAGCTCAAAACCCCGTCAACAAGGAGCAGCTGCGGGATGTGTTCAAAGCTCTCGGCGAATCGGCGACCGACCCAGAAGATGCCTTGGAGTATCTGGAAGAGGCCTCCAAGCTGGATGAAGAAAACGTGGAAATCCTTTATGCGATGCTCCAGCGATATGTTGCCAGCAAAAAGGAGAACGAGGCGCGGGCCATCATCCGGAAAGCTCTCACCGAGAGAGTCCCAGGCACGGAGTCTACCTTGTTGATGGATATGTTGACGACAGCTGTGAGCAAATGGGATGAGAGATACCTGTTGGCCGTATTCAAGGCAGTCTTTACAGTGGTCTTTTCTTACCCAGAATTGTGGGCAGACTTCCAAAAAGAGATGGAGGTGGCTATTGAAACTGCGCGGAGGCGAGGCAAGGACGATGAGCTTGCCATTCTGTCGTTGCAGCAGGGCACTGCCGGGTACTATCTCCACAAGGACTCACCCGGGCAATTAGCCATTGCCGCAGGACATCTGCGTGAGTGTTTGGACGCAATTCAGGACAAGGTTGATTCGGAAGACCGAGATCGGCTCGATTTCATCAAACAAAGTGCCGCTGTCCGTCTCAGCATCTTCTACCTGGAGAGGGCCATGCAGACGGACGGAGAGGAATCCGAGGCACACGTGGAGAGATTACGGCAGATTTACGAGCGTGACCCTGCTGCCAAAGGTCCCAAGTCGGTGCTTGCATCACTGTACACGTTCAAGGGGCAGAGGGATAGGGCTCGTGACATCTTCCGGGCCGATATGGTAGAAGCATTCAACATTCTGGTTGATGATGATCCTATCAATGATGGAGACGGATTTACCGCACTTCGTAATCTTCTGAACCACACAGGAGATTATGGGAATGCACTGCGAGCTGCATTGCTGCTTCCGGAATTGCGGTTCGATGACACAGTACTCAAAGAGCTTCTTGCCGGAGAAGAGCCCTCTCTGGAAGCAGTCAGCGAAGAGCTTCTCCAGTTCTATCACAGGGCTTGTCCGGACAAGAATCAGTACTGGAAAAATCTTCAGAAGGTCTGGCGAGAAGTGAGCAGATTAGCATCCGAAGCAGGAGTTGATAGCGAGAGGGCCGCTTGCTACGATAGGGTCCAAAAGATTTTTATAAAACACGAGAGAGGGGTTCTCTGGGGGTTCAGTTGCAACAACTGCAGTCGGTACTGGGACTATGACGGCGGTCTTCACGCCTGCAAGTATTGCTACAATGTGGATCTCTGCGATGCATGCCTGGCCGACGTGCGATCAGGCGAAACAGGCAAAGCTTTTGTATGCAGCAGTACACACGACTGGTATGAGTTACCGCCGTGGACGATGGAGAAGTATTTACATGCGTGTAAAGAGTTGGTTCTCATAAAAACCGACGATGGAGACGAGGAGCTGGTCTCTGTTTCAAAATGGCTGGGGATGCTGTGCGAGGAATGGGGGCTGTCCAAGGCTGACTGGAATTTTGAGTAGCAAACATGGATCTTACCGGTATTGGGCAGGTAGACCCCTTAGGAACACAATTTGCCTGTTTTACTGCTATTCTTTCCTTCATCGACGCGAAGTAGGGAAGAGCACTGTCCACTAGAAGATTGAATTTTGGTCTTTTCTCTCACATCGTCCGGCAGCTCCGGCCCTATTCCAGTTTCTTTACCCAGTCACCGTCTTCCTATGCATCAGATCATAAAATTAGATGTGTATATCCTAGTACGGCCGCTATTTTCATTGTGGGCTTTTGGCTTTTTCACTTTATGCAGTATCAGTTGGTGGGTTTCCGTATGACTTTCTATATACATATACATTTGACCCAGATCGTGCACTTAGCATATGAGGATTCAATATCTACTATATGATGATTAATATAGATAGTAAGCACTCGTTATCCCTACTATGGTGATTCAAATCGATACTATCATATGCGATATCCCTACTATATGATGGTTGACTCTCCTCGGAAAGCGCCGTCAATCACCCCCTCCCCTCTTCTTCCACAAACCTGCCTACACTGCCGCTCCAGGATCTCTTGTCAGCAAGGTTTCCAGCCTCATCACCAGTCCTTGCCCGTCGCAAATCTTGTGGCTGGCCTTGATCACATCATATACAGTTTTTGTACTAGGTATGCCCGAAGACGCCTCGGCAAAGGAGGCTATATCCACGAGTAAGTTCACGATAGGTTGGGTCTGTACATTACAGGATGAATACGATGCAGCCTGTCGGATGCTGGATGAAGAGGTTGAAGACGTGGAGGACGACAATGCCGACGCGAATGACAACAACGCCTATACCTTTGGCACGATCGGTGGCCACCACGTCGTGATTGGATGTCTGCCAGAGGGCAGGTATGGCATCCCATCCTGCCACGGTGGCCAGCGACATGACTCGGACTTTCTCCAACCTGGAATTTGGCCTGATGGTGGTTATTGGAGGAGGCGCTCCAACGCCACAAAGAGACATTCGTCTTGGAGATGTCGTTGTTGCCGTACCATTCAAGACCTGCGGGGGCGTGGTGCAGTACGATTTTGGGAAATGCCTCCCAGACGGGCGGTTTGTACGGACCGGGTATTTGAACGCCCCGCCAGATGCACTTCTGAGCGTGGTGCGGCAGGTCCGACGACTGTATAATGACCCCACAAAGCCTGGTCGTATCGCAGAACACATGAAACGGATGGATCCTTTCCCAGATCATCAACGACCGGCTAACGACAGCCTGTATCGTTCAGATTACATCCATGAAGGGGGATACTCATGCAACAAATGTTCATCGCAAATGGTCGTTGAGCGCCCTGTGCGCCAGACTGTTCGCCAGTTCATGGTACATTATGGGACTGTTGCCTCGGGAAATTCTGTGATCAAGGACCCTGAGATCAGGAATCTATATGCTAACGACCGGGAGCTCAATGTTCTATGCTTTGAAATGGAAGCAGCTGGACTCGTGAATGACTTCCCGTGTTTGGTCATCAGAGGGATCTGTGACTATGCGGACACTCAAAGAATGATGAATGGCATAATTATGCCGCATTGGCCGCTGCATCTTACGCAAGAGAAGTGTTACTCATGTTGAAGCCTCGCAAGGTAGATTCAATGCCCTCCTTAGCGGGGCCAATCAAGAAGACTGAGTCTCGTGGTGGACTTCTGCGTCTGGAGAGTAGGAAAGATGATTGCCTAACCTGCTATTATAGTCTCGGGCAGTCTCGCAGAGGTACAAACCCTTACCGGAATTACCAAGACCGCCGTCGAGAATCTCCAACTCAACCATCGATTCAGCAAGATGCAGGCATGGCTGAAGGCTCCCGATACCTCGGTAAACTCCACAAGAGGAAAAGCGCTGCGCTACAAAGATACGGGATCATGGTTCCTTACAAGCAGTAAATTCCAAATGTGGACGAGAGGCCAGCGTCAGCATTTATGGCTCCATGGAATCCCAGGATGTGGGAAAAGCGTTCTCTGCTCCACAGCTATAGAGCACCTCCTTGAGGAACAAGGGAGAAGCTCCAGTGGGGTAGTTTCGGGATTCTTTTTCGACTTTACAGACTCGTCTTCTCGGTCCCGGAGTATCTCATCTCTGAGCGTGTGCCGAGCTTCCACACGCAGTTGGCCGAAATCCAGGCCCGCGCGTGTATCGCAAGAGTCTGTCTCGCGTACATGAACTATTTTGGGCCCTTCAATACTGCTCAAGAAATTTGCGCTTCTTTCCCACTGGCCAGTTACGCAGCAGCAAGTTGGATGAAGCATGCAAGATACGCCAAAAGCCTACCCGCCATCCTGCAGACCATCAAAGACTACTTTCTGGTTCAAGTGCAAGCGTACACACAATGGCTCACCCTAACCGAGCCGGACGGACCCTGGTGGGATGCTCCACCTCAGCCTCGGTTTAGGCGTGCGAGAACAAATCTGTACTATGCAGCAAGGGCCGGTCTACCGCACGCCGTAAGATTACTGCTGGATAGCGGAGCAAAGATCGATGAGGAAGGGGGGATGTATGGGACTGCGTTACAGGTCGCTTGTATCAGTGGCCACGAGGATGTAGTCAAAGTGCTTTTGGTGGCAGGTGCAGGTGTAAACACCAAAGGTGGTCTAGATGGTGACGCACTGACAGCTGCCTGCTTTAGGGGACATAAGATATTGTGCAAACATTACTTGAAGCAGGAGCACAATTTAACCCAGCTGACTCTTTGACTGCGCTCCATGTTGCACGCCATGAGCATCAGGATGGTGTGGTGCAGTTGCTGCTTGATCACATGGAGGACACCTCTATACAGCAGACTACTTCCCCAGTTTGTTCTAATCTTGCTCATCCTGGCTCGTTGGGCTCCGACAAGCCACTCGCAAACGACTGTAAGTCTCAGAGTTTTGCTGTCGACTGATGGACAGCCCACTCGACTGCACTGCAAACCCGTTTACTCATTCCACTGCTAACCATGACCGATTACTGCAGATACGAGGTTCTGGTCGATGTTGTTTCCAGGCCAGGCTTACGCCGAGACGACAAACAAGACATGTCACACCTGGTCAGTAAGAATATCAACGGAATGGAACGCTATCTTCGGGATGGATCCCAACAGCCAAACTATGTGGTAAGTCCACGGATATTCTCGATCTCAGTAACACATGTCAATATTTGCTGCAGGCGAGTCTCCCTCTTCGTTTCTGTGCCAACGGAAGACGTTTCTATCTTCCTGCAATTCTCCCAGCGCACCCAGAAACCATCCATGGCAGGGATTAACACAGTTCGCATTTGTCATGTAGAACCCTAATGATCCTTCAAGATATTTGGCTCGCAGTAAGTTATTTCTGCTGAAAGCGAAGTGATAGAAGCTGAACAGATACCGCAAGGCCCAATACATTATTTTCGCCCCAATCAATCAAACTGGCGGTTTAGAAGGTTCTGCCTCAAAACAGATCTAGCCCCGACTCTTGGGTACAGCAGCCACTCTTCCATCGCAGAGATTGGGGTGGTCAACCTAACCGTCTATCTACGGGTCCCACGAGTACAGGATATATCTCTCCAGTATGGAAGAGTCTTGTTACGTGATCACACAATC
>JAABUG020107756.1:0-36262 GCA_011319215.2 Scortechinia acanthostroma
GAACCGTCCCAGGAGAACAAAGTTTACCCTTGGTCCAGGACTGGTTGACTGGTTGAGGAAAAGGTAAACTGCGTGGGAGAGGCAGACAGCTAGAACGATACCGGGAGGAACAGACGGCACGCTTGACTTTTTAATTTTGGCCACCCATGGACGAGATCGGGTTGACATCGGCTTCAATGCCCCCGAACACCGACCGAATGGAGTAATTCTTTCACCTCAACAAAACTGAGGTTGCATCTCTTATGGTAAGGTCTCACTGTAATCACCTACCTAGTCTTCAGTAGATAATTATCTTGAGGTTGTCAAGAGGTGGATGGGCTTTGCTCTCTTTAAACCTACTCTAGGTAGTACTCGTAGCTGCAATAATTCCGTCGCTTGGGGCGTTTATGATCTAATGCATCGAACTCACAGAGCCACTTACTCGCAGACCAAGTGGGTTTCGCGGTTTACTCCCACCCTCTCAGAACCGCGCACTTTCAACGCCCCGAATCTCAGGAAGTTTCCAGCTGCAGTAAGACTGTGAGAACAAATCAGAATCCATAGTCGCATATCCTCGACTGTGCTCCTCGTTTTGCCTCCCCACATTTCTGGTAATTCTGTAATCTCCTACTCAGTACGGAAATGCGGACTACCTACGGATAGGAGCCTTCACCGGATTAGGTCCCGAGATGTTACGCCTTCTGTGTGGTGTTGAGGCTGTCCCACGGCTTATCTACTCCATGACTGATGTTAATTATTACCTATTTAATGCTCACAATCAATCCCTATTTAATTTCGCGTTTATCCAGCAGTACTATGTTACTCAACTTACCTTAGTTTGGTATCTATGATTCCATAGAATCCAGGGCATCGTCCCGCCTCTCCATCTTCATCTCCATAGTCCTCCTTCCGTCTTTTCCCTCTCTTCTCTTCCATCTTCCCCTCAATTCCCATTATTTCTTCTTTCCTTTCCTCCTCCTGGAGTTGCCTCTTCTGCCCTAATCCAGCATCTAATCGAACGATGAAACAAAGCTTTCTCGCTACAGTCGATCGTAGTCTGTGCTTGCACACCCTCCCCCGCATCCGTTCCCTCACCGGGACTGGTCTGCATTGAGGCGCTGATAGGGCTACTACTATCTCAACGCCAATTCTTACAACACACTCTATAATTCTCCACCATTCTGTCAAAATGAACTTCAAAGACAAGTTCAAAAAGGTGTTCCACCGGAATTCCAATGGCCACTCTAATTCGAATTCTAATGGCCGCTCCAAATCGAAATCCAACGGAAATACCAACGGCAATGGGATCAAGATCGAGTACTACAAACGTGGTGAAATTCCGCCGTCCAAATTCCGCGGCCCCTTCGATCGTGAACACCAAAAGAGGTTGGCCGCCTGGTCATTCGAGGAGGCGCAGGCTGAGCGGCCACGCGCATTAGACCCCCCGCTGTCTCCTTGTACAACATTATCACAGTACTTGAACCCTCGTCATGGCGACAGCGAGGACGAGGGCGTGGCTCCAGACCAGATCTGCGAGACAGCACCACCCCCAGAGGTGGGATTGCCTGACTGTAAGTGGCTGTTTATCTCCTTTCCACACGTGCCCTCTATTCATGCTGGTGCAATCCTAAGCATACACGTAACGACGTTCTGACCAACGATCAGCTTCCGCCACTGTCTCCCACCACGAATACGCTCAAGGTCGACAGGAAGAATCTTCGGGGTCGTCGTCTTCTACAGCCGTCGAATCGAGCAGCTATAGCGATTCGACGATGACTTTGTACTCTGACGGCGCTCCAATGAATTCCATTGCGCAGATCAAGGAGTCGGTACAGTACACCTCACCGATCCTTCACGCCGTGTCACCACCGCCGCCAACATCCACAAAGGGTACCTTGATGCCTTTTGCACCGGATGATCTGACTCGAGCGTTGAACGCCGTTCACATCTGCTCATGATGTACCCTGATCGACTGCCATTCTTCTCTGTCCAGAGGACGGATCCTCTTGTCCATTGTCGATCGTCCCTGTGTTCGACGACTTTTCTCCACTCGCCCTGGTGTGCGAATTCCCTTCAACCTACCTTTTACCGCAGACCTCGACAACCAGGCCGTTTCTAGGTCTTGTTTTTCACAAAGTTCAGAATGATTCTACTATGCACGGCGCGTTTTTAGAGAGGAAACGGCGTTTACCTTGCATGCTCCAACCTTCCCACGCTTGTAGGCGTATGGTTGGAGCCATTGTTTTTAGTCATTGCGATTGAGCGAATACCCGTAATGGACGTTTTCGAGCCCGTCTCATTTGCTGAGCTGGGATTGATTGACTTCTTCGTGATTTAACGGCCAGATGCGAGATTGTATTGTATGTGAGACGTTAGATGAGTCAATGCATACTTATTCAAACCAGAAGATCTTCTTTACAACTGCCTAGAGTAGATAATGCAAGTCTTAAGTGCGCTGAACACCAAAAGTACTGCCTTGAAACACATCCTCCGCGGAGTAGCAGTAGTGGTACGGAGTAGTACCCTTCGAACACCAACGGACTATCTCCATCTCCATCCATCCACTGCTAATTGAACCTACTGTTAGACACCACAACTATCTATCTCGCACCTTAAATTGTCGAGTGGATCAATATCAACCGCCTTATCACTTGCCAAGGCAATAGTGCAACAAATGAACCCATCTTGTCCAACTAGTGTCACAAAATATTGAGAGGATTCGGC
Organism: Scortechinia acanthostroma; assembly: GCA_011319215.2. Classification (NCBI taxonomy): domain Eukaryota; kingdom Fungi; phylum Ascomycota; class Sordariomycetes; order Coronophorales; family Scortechiniaceae; genus Scortechinia; species Scortechinia acanthostroma. The sequence continues at coordinate 2,704 of JAABUG020107756.1, forward strand.
ATCTTCCCTGATCATCCGCTAGTTGAAGATCAAGAGTCAAGGCTATCTATCTGCAACAGGAGGTGAAGAAAGGTCCTAGCCAAATATTCCAAAGGAAAACTTAACTGGCCGATCGTGCTAGATAGACTTTAGCATTTGAAATCTAAGGTTATAGTTAACTTTTGGATCTGAGATCCCGATGTTCCTGGCGCCGGCTGCACAGACGTGCATCGGATCATGGGTTCGCAGCTTCGCAGGTCACCTCGTGTCGGTGACGGAGGATCGCCCTCGGCTGGTCTTAATGTTGATGATGATGTTGATGGATAGATCGAAATTCATCCGTCGTGAGACCCCCGTGTGTCTATATTTGGCACGCAAGGCAACCGCGGTCAGCCGGGACCCGTCGACATTGACAGGTTAAGAAGACAATACCGAGTTGTTTGAAGGGGTCATTCATTCCTACGAATCTAGAATCAGTACCTCTCTAGTTGCTCAAATATGGAGCGACTATAAGTTGATCCATCACATCTATGTCGAAAAAGCAACGCGCTTTTGAAGCAATCACAGGCACTCCTCGACAATCAGTACCCACATTGTGAGAATCACATCGATCTGACTACACTGACGATCGGGTCGATCCCCTCGTTCCTTCAGCTCCGACAACCGGGTCAACACTCAACACAATCACAATGTGGTACCCAAGGGCTCGGGTCGCGTACTTTCGTCCTGCAGCTGAAGACGGAGCGCTTCCGCAGCTACTAAATGGCTGCAGCTATCAAGCTATCGAGGACCACAGGCGAATCACAGTGCATTTTGCCATAGTTCAAATCTCTAGTCTGCGTACATTGGTCCCGGGTACCTGGTTCCAGATGCCGTACCCTGGTCATTTTGCGCGTGGTGCGTCGCCCTGCTCAGGCGGATGTGGGCGGTGGGGACATCCTACTCGAGCTTCCTCCATGGAGTATTTGTGAATTGCGATCTATTGAGAAGATCTGTGCGACTAGCCTCTGCGCAGATCCTTGCTAGGCGTGTCCCTGTTCGTGGTCGTCAAGAGGACGCACGAGTCAGATCGCTGAGCCTTCTTGAGCATTCTGGATTATGGTTCATGACGACCTGCGACGAGTCTGCGAGGCTGGTGGAGTCGGTTTCGATATGCTATGACCTCGTCGTTCGCTGTATCTCTCAGAAGTACCATGAACTCGGTGCACACCGTCTTGACCAGCTGGCGGCATTTGCCCGTTGTCTGCCTGATGGGGTTTAACCTAAGCCTGTGCGAGACTGAGGTGCCCTGGTATAAAGTCTGATGGCAAGGTCTCTCTCAGTACTTGCTTGAGTTATGGTATCTCATTTTCTATTTCTATTGTCTTGTTTACCTCTGGGTGCATCCGAGTTCAGTTGACCATGATTGTTCCAGCCAGCTTCAAGCCTTCTCTGACAAGAATCAGAAGCAAGAGACGCAACAAGAGAGTCAAGAATGGAGAGACCCACTCGTGTCCAGCATGTCTCTATCATCTCAGCATTATACAAGGGAGGACGACTCTTCCCACCTTACTTCTCCATCATGTTCATACCAACTCCCATTTAAAGTCGAATCCTTTGATCAACAGAGAGCCACTTAACAAGATAACATGGAAAACAAGTCCTCTCCCCTCCCTGCCAATCCTCTTGTCTCCGACCAGATTCGGCACCTTCGGCGGCCGCTTCGCTCCCGAGTCCCAGATGGACGCCTTGCAGGACCTCACGCTTGCGTTCGACCGTATCATCTCCGACTACAGCTTCTGGAAAGAGTTTCTAAGCTTCCCCGGCATCGGTCCCAGCCCACTTCAGCTCGCAAAAAGTCTAACACGCATCGCCGGCGGCGCGAACATCTGGCTCAAGCGGGAAGATCTCAACCAGCACGGAAGTCACAATATCCGCAGCATCGTCGGTCAAGCCCTGCTCGCGCGGCAGCTAGGAAAGACCGAAGTCGTCATGGAGTGCGGCTCAGCCAGGCACGGTATCGTCTGCGCGGCGACCTGTGCACGCTTAAAGATGAAGTGCACCATCGTCATGGGGAGCTGGGACGCAACCAACCAAAAGCAAAGCGTGGACATCATCAGACAACTCGGAGCGACAGTCCTCACTGCAGACATGCGCGCGTCTCCTGGCTCGGGCCGTGGGACTGGGACCCTCCGAGCTGCAGTTAACGAGGCCCTGCGGTACTCCGTCGCCCATCTCAGCACGACATACCACATCATGAGCGGCCCAATCGGCCCTCACCCCCTTCCAACCATGACACGCACCTTCCAGTCTATTCTCGGCGAGGAGATCAAAACGCAGTTCGGCGGCGCCAGCCGCGACCGACTTCCGGATGCCCTGGTCTCCCCAGTCGGACCAGGCAGTGCCGCCGTCGGCATGTTCTACCCGTTCATCGAGCACACGTCGGTGAAACTCCTCGGCGTCGAAGCCGCAGAGGCAGCGCCCCTATCGCACGGCGCCGTCGGCGTCCTGCACGGCTGCCGCACCTACCTCCTCCAGGACGAGCACGGCCAGATCCTCGATTCGAGCTCGATATCGCCCGATCTCGACTTTCCCAGTGTCGGCCCGGAACTGGCGCACTGGAAGGAGACTGCCAGGGTGGAATATGTTGCTGTGACGGATGCTGAGGCGTTGCGGGGCGTGGATATTCTTCGGCGTCAGGAGGGGATTGTCGCGGGGGCGATGACGGGGTATGCGGTTGAGAAGACGATTCGGCTTGCGAGGGAACTTGGGCCCGGGAAGGATGTTGTTTTGCTTGTGGCGGGATGATCTGATTGCGGTTAATATCTTGTATCCTTAGAAGAGAGCAGGAATGTTGCCAAGATCATCATATATGATGCCTGTCACCCAGCCACATAGGGACGAAATGCTCAAATGCCGTAGATTAGACTTTTTTCAGGGTCAATGCTTGATAGAGTCCACACTTCCTTAATGCATCTTGTGATCATATGCCCCGCTTACGCGACTGACCTGTCGAATTGCATACTGCAACTAGTAAGTGCGGGACATAGATGCGAGACGTTGCTAGAAGTATTGTCAACGGGCCCAGTTGGGGAGAAACACGGAAGTGTATGCAGTCCTGTTGAGGACTGTGCGTGAACAATCTCTCTTCGGATATGCGTGCAAAGCCTTGCCAATTGATGGTCAGTTCTAGTATAGTAGTAGTCATGTGTCAGCGCGGTCAAGATCATGAACAGAGGATAAGGTGAAAGGTGGAAGAAAAGCATCTTACCCGAAGCTATCTCCCGAGGTAACCTGCGGAATAGTACCATGGCTGCATCTGCCAGAGCCCTTACAGTATCCTTGGAAGAGAGAGTTGTACATCCTTAAGGTAGAGAGATGATGCTGATGCTGTTCGGTGACGTCATGTATACGGACTCGACGACTTGACGGTCGACAAAATAATTCTCAGCTGTAATTCAGATTGTCCATTAATTACCCCTCTATAACCGTATTAAACCTCAATAGTCCTCAGAATGAAGCGTCTATCCATTGATCCCAGTCAGAATATCCCCCCAATTCGGGATTCACTTGCTTCCTCTCTCCCAGCAAGTCTTCCCGAGGCGACAAGCATCAAGACCAATCCTGCCAGAGCCGGAGAAGAAAATGCATCGGTCTACTTTGTTGGAACGGCTACGACGATCTTGTCAGTAGCTCATGCCTCATATTGACGAGATGCTAATCTGGATAGTGAGTGGGAGGGAATGAGGCTGATGACCGATGTTGGTTCATCCTCTGTTGACACTTGGCCACGACTGACAAGATAGCCAAACTTCCTTCATGCAGGAGATCATGTCCATCTTGGCCCTGGTGTGACTGCTACCCGTCGGACAAATCCTGCGGTTGACTTGCACGAACTGCCTCGAATCGACTTGGTTCTTTTATCTCACTATCATGGGTAGGGCTACTGCCTTCTGACCAAGCATCAGTAGACTGACCACTGACCATGCAGAGATCATTTTGATCAAAAAGTCGAAGCATCCCTTCGACGAGACCTGCCAATTATCACCACAAGCCATGCAAAGTCCATATTGACGTCCAAAGGGGAAGACTCCTTCCAGCAAGTGTTCGATCTCGAGCCATTCGAGCAGATGATGGTCAATGTCAAAAGCAACAGTTCGGGAACCAAACATCCGCACATTCGAGTGACTGGAATGCCAGGCAAACACATCCCGACCAACAAGGTTGTGGAGAAATTCAACGAGTTCGTGGCGGCAGTAAGTCATGCCCTGACATTGCTATGATTCCGATGACGATTGACGATCAGATTCCCCCTACCAACGGATGGATGATTGAATTAGGCTATGGCAAGACCCAAACTATGCAAACCGATTTCGACGTGGGCTATCGCATCTACATCTCCGGCGACACATTGATGGTGGATGAACTCAAGGAGATCCCGCGGCGGTTCGCGGGCCAGAAGATCGACCTGATGCTCATCCATCTTGGAGGCACGACGGTGCCTCATCCGAACATGTGGCCGTTGACGATGATGGTGACGATGGATGCGCAACAGGGCGTGGAACTGGTACAGCTGATCAAGCCTGATCTGACCATTCCGATCCACTATGATGATTACAACGTGTTTGCGAGTCCGCTGGAGGACTTCAAAAAGGAGATGCAGAAGGCGGGATTGTCAGGACAAGTGGTGTATTTGGACCGCAAGGAGGCTTATCACTTTCGAGTGAGAGCGACCTGATCTTTTAAGATGAACAGTGATGATCTCGCTCGTAGATCCTGGATTTCATTGGATCATCGATGATTAGCCTTGTTCTAACTTCTTTGTGAGCATCGCCTCGTGTTCGGTGGATTATTTATAGCATCAACAACCAACAAGTTACAACTAATGTGATTATTCTTCCATCGACTCCATTATTCTTCTTCATCAGTTATTATTGCTGTACAGTGGCAGTTGTGTACAGTGGCAGTTGTTGTGTTGATGCTTCATCGCCCCCCTCCGCTCCCCCTCCTTTTCGTCCTCCTTGGACGATCACCGCGTCCATCGCCTCTCCATGCCTTTGTTTCGAAAAAAGCACAAATCCCCGTCGCCTGCTGCATCTCCCGCCTTTCGTTCTGTCGAGCAACTGACCGTATCCCCTCCGTCCACCGCTCCTTCGCCTCGTGTTCCTCCTGAAGATCTTGCGTTCTCTCAGCGCTTCGCCGACGTACGCATCCCCACTTCGTCTGATCCTCCAGAACCGTATCCTCAACAACAACAACACAATCATCCTCATCAGCAGCTATATCATCAGAATCAAATTCATCCCGATCAAAACCACCCAGAGCATCCCCCTCCGTATCAGCGTACAATCACTCGGTCGCAAAGCCATCACTCTCCCACTCTACTCAACTCGGTACTTGCGACCCCCGCTTCACCAGCTACTGCTGCTCACTTCATCGATGCTGACCCTCCCGACCAGTCCAACGTGGACAGGGCCCCTGAGCAACCGGCTTTGGCCCCCAAGCAGGATCCGCCACAAAAGTCTCGCAGGAAAATATTCGGCCTTTCCTCGTCCTCATCCTCGACAGGCTTCTTGGAGCGTAGCGTTTCGGTCAAAGGCACTGCCTCGTCGCAATCGTCCCGCCAGCGACGGCATCAGCAACAACTATCACTAGACACCGACCGAACACATCGCGATCGAGACCATCAGAAACGAAACATCAATTACCATTCCTCGTCCGAGACAGTGCCCGAAAACCATGTGGTAGACTCGAACCGGGGTAGCTCACAGTCTCTCCACATGCAACAAGACACGGCGTCAGCTTATCAGCGACCTCCCCGTTCCCCGCAGCACCCGACTTCCATCCAGCGATCCAACACCGATCCTAGTCTTCTCGAGAAATTATCCAATTCCTCGCCTGTCAACTCGGCCAGACAACCTGTCGACACTTCCCAAGTCAACTCCAATCTGTCACAGACGCATCTGCAGCAGCAACATTCGCCTGTTTCCCAACTCCAAGTGGAGCCTGCGTCGAGTGCACGACCTCCATCGCGACAGTCCTTGGGGCCGCCCTCTCCGTTGCCTCCATTCAATCAACCGGATCGGCACCAGAGCGGCATGGCTTCATCCGACCGTCCGGCCGGTCCATCGCAGACGCAGCCCCAAGGTCCGGGGTCCCATCCGCCCTTCCAAGGTGGCAATCAGCAGAATGCCTCAGAGTCAGGGCGCAGCACGCCCCCAGTCTCCAGCAGAAGAGATGATCCAGGCGAGATCGATGTGCGAGCTTTGCTGCAAAAGCATGATGAACTCCGTAAGACGCCAGCCTCCAGTTAACGAGACATACTGACACAGCAATAGAGGCCAAATACTCCAAAGTGAAGAGGTACTATTTCGAGAAAGACGCTCAGGTGCAGCAACTGCAGAATACCGTGGCCCACCAGCGCATGGCGGTGTCTCGAACGGTGCTCGACGACAACGAATATGCAAACCGGTTCGCACGCCTTGACGGCGCCATCAAGGATCTGGCGTTTTCCATTCGAAAAGACTGGAAGAGCTTACCCACGTGGTTGGCGGGCCATGTCAATGAGGACGCACACGCGACCGGCATGAAGGAAATGACGGCCATTGGCCGAGCGACGATGAGCCGGTGGCTGGTGGAAGAGATCTTTGAGCGGCATTTCCATCCAGCTCTGGAACCGAACTTGAGCATGCAGCTGAAAAGCATCGAGATGAACCTGCGCCGGCAGCAGACCAAGACGTACACGGAGGAGGATCGAGAGAACGCGATCGCACGGATCTCCAACTGGCGCCGAACGACTTTCGACGGCCTCACGGAATCCCTGCAGGGCAAAGCCGCGGACGAAAACCGGGCACAGCTCATCAACCATCTGGTGGAGAAATTCGTTGCATGCCTGGAGATGAACTTGTGTGAGCCTCCGCCGCCGGGGCTAGAGAACGGCGCACGGATGATCGTGGAGAACGCAGTGGGCATCTCAGAGAAGATCCCGCTGGAGTCGCGTGACATCTGTGTCGAGTATTTCATGCCGGGGACGCTGGTCAACGAGGCGGTCATGAAGATCGAGGGGGGGCTGCCGCCGCTGACGAATGTGAAACAGCCCCCGGAAGTCCCCCCTGCGCGAGGCTCTATCGAGGAGGGCGCTCACGAGGGGGTTGTCGAGGAGGGCGATAGAGAGTCCGGCCCCCCGCCGGGCGGTAACTCGATGGAGGGATCCACCCCCGGGCGCGAGCAGCGTATGAAGTCGGTCTTCAACACGTTGATGGGCAAGCGGCCGGCCCCGGCAGTGGAAGCAGGCCACGGGGGCAAGGAGATGAAAGAGCCGGAGGAACGAAGCGGCGGCCGGATCCGATTTGCCTCGTTCCTGAGCGCAGAGGTACGCGGGAGAGGGCCTACGAATGTATTGGTCAAGGCACCTGTATATTTGATATGATATGAATTACGACCTAATGTGATATCCTACTAAGTTCACTTCAACTAAATCTAAGCTCCCTACACAAATTCACTTGTATTCCGGTCTGTTGTGGCCCAATTAGAACGGAGGAGGACTCAGATCCAACCCCTCAACCGTCAACTTGAACGCATCATTGCGCGAATAGCTCCCCGCGACGTCCATATCCAAGCGGCCGCGCTCACAGTCCTCCAGGTCGATCTCGGCCACCAGCAGCCCATCCCCAACCGCATTCCCGTCCGCATCGGTTCCAGCCGCGCGAGCCGTCACCTCAGAGTCGGGCGCATCATCCGCAGACACCTCCCAGATCGGCCCAGCCAGGACTTCACCCTGGCAGCCGACAATGCACGACCCGCCGCGGCAGACAAAATCATCGCCATCTGTGTCGTCAGTCAGTTATGCCCATTACAAGCAGATGCAGTAAGTGACATACGGGGAATACCGTCAGCCGCAAGAGCCGGAGGACCTGCCACCGCCGCCTCCGCCTCCGTCTCAACCTTCTTCTCACCCTCAGGCCAAACGATCTCATGCGGGCCCTCGGCCGTAATGGAATGCTTCTTGCGCCGCGCCGGCGACACCGCCGGCGACTGGGCCTGCACCTGCATCTGCATCTGCGGCGCAGACCCAGGCGCACAAGTCACCCACTCCGGCAACTCACTATACCTCACGCACTGATTCGCCGACAGCACAAACGCGCGGCCCTCACAGGCAACCGTGCGCATAAGCGGCAGCCAGGTCTCGCGGGCGTCGGCCGTGGGGGCGAGGTAGATATTGACGTTCTGGGCGTAGAGGCTCTGGCGCAAGAGCGGCATGTAGTTTTCCCAGCAGATTGCTGCGGCGAGGGTCACGCGGATGCCGTTGAGCGTGGTGGTTACTGCTTTGAGGGTGGAGGGGGAGCCTTGTGCCCAGATTAGGCGTTCTGTTCCTGTCTACGCCCCATCACCCATTAGCCAACTCCATCTTTGCACACCGTTAGAAATGGAGGAAGGAAAAGGGGGAATACAGGCATAACCTTCCTCCTCTTCCCCAAACACCCTCTTAGCGGATCCACATAAACAACAGAGCAATACAAACTCCCGCCCGCGCGCTCAATAACCCCCACAACAAGAAACACCCCCGTCTCCCTCGCCACCCTCTCCAGTTCCTCCCTCGTGCCGTCCCCGCGCTCGCTCCGCCCCTCAGCAACAGGCAACCGCCTCGCAACCCAGTCCTCGCCCGCCCCCGCAGGCGTATCCCCCAAATCAACCGCGCCGCGGAAATAAGCCAGGAACTGATCTCGGCCGTGCGGGGCGCGCGAGCCGACGGCGCTCCCGAAATTGCAGGTGCGTGGGTATCCGCCCAGATAGGCTTCGGGGAAGAGGAGGAGGTGCACGCCGCGGGACCGGGCGTGGTGGGCGATGCGGGAGAGGGCGGAGAGCGTGCGTTGGGTTGTGGGCTGGGTGCGGGCTTGCGCGACGGCGACTGTGAGTTTTGAGGGCATGTTTCTTTCTTTCCCTTGGTGGTTTCTGTTGTGTTGCGGTTGTTCTTGGCTGGAGCTGAGCGGTGGTGATGTTGGGTGTGGTGAGGGGAAGGTTTTATATGGACGATCTGAGTCAAGCGGGGAAATGAAGCGGAAAGATACGCGGAGGCTCGGGGTAAAAGCCGAGTCCAGTTGCCGATCTCAGTCTTAGAAATACACGGTAGTCAGTTTGAGCTTTCTTCGTTGTTAGTCTGAAGCTGTAGATATCCTCTAACGAAGTCGAGATAGTACAGTAGTGGTGATGGGTTACGTGATGCAACGTATGACATCATCACCACCATCCCATGTCTATACAATAGCACCTGTCATGCATGATTAGATTCATTGATCTATACTAACTACAGTCTGAGTATCTAAATACAAACGATCCTATGTACCAAATTCTGGATCAAATATCGACAATAACCCGACGCATTCAAATCGCTCAATCGTAGCAAACCATGAATGCAACAGCCCGGGTATACGCGCGCTAGAACAAGCAGCAAAGCAGCAACATAAACCGAAATCAGATGCCGAGATAAATCTGCAAAAATCAGAGAATCATTCTTTTCAAAGGCACAAGTCGGATGGTTGCCCTCATATGCTAGGCCGCAGGCAGCCTAGACCCTGGCCATGGCATTGACCTGCTGGTTAGACCCTGCCATAGCGTCAGCGGCCTGCTGCAACACACGAGGCCAACGCGAGATAAACTCGACATCGTCCAAAGCCCCCTTGCCCCGGTTGCGCACATACTGCGTGCTAGGGTCAACGCGAGGCTCATAGTCCCAGATGGTCGGAGTGCCCTGGATCAAAGCCGAGTACACCAGACGACGACGGCGCTGCGATCGCAGCACGTCCTCTCGGATAGCCTTCAGATCCCAGCGGGCGTGCACTTCCTCGGTGAAGTGCGCCAGCAGCGTGGCCGGATCGGTGGTTGCAGGCAGCGCAGCGGGAAGCTTGGCCGGACTGGGGGTGCGCGGGGGGGTCGGAAACGGGAAGGAAGAATTGGTGCGCTGGGGTACTGGCGACACACGAGGAGTTCCCGACGGCGTGTCGGCCGGTGTAGGTAGACCTGTAGGCCTGAAATGATCAGGCACGGCAGACTTGACGGCATTGAGGGCGAAGAGTTGCGATTCACCAAGTCCTGCAACCAAGCCTGCAACCAAGTTGACCCTTTCCTCAGGGTCTTTCTCGAGGTCAAAAAGCATAGGGGGATCGATCAGCGAGTAGACAAACTTCCACCGGCCGCGACGGATCATAACCGTGGGGGACTGGGTGCCCTCGGCCATGTACTCGCCCAGTACCGTGTCGGTCTTGACTCCCTCATCGCCGGTGAGGTACGGCATCAGCGACACACCGTCCAGTGGAAGCTCCTTGACCAACGGGGCTCCCGCCATTGCGGCAAAGGTCGGCAACAAATCCATAGTTGAGACATTCTCCGAAACGCGCTTAGGAGCAAAGCGGTTAGGGGCGTGAACAATCATGGGCACACGGGCCGAGTTCTCGTACCAAACCATCTTGTACCACAAGCCTCGTTCACCCAGCATATCACCGTGATCCCCGGTGAAGACGACAATGGTGTCGTCGCGCAGACCGCAGTTCTCCAACACCTTCAGCAGCTTCCCAACATTGGTGTCGACGTAGGTGCAGGCGGCGTAGTAGGCGCGCCGCGCAGCCTTGATGCGCTCCTCGGGTATCTCCTTGCCCCACAGGTCAATGCACTTGAGAACCCGCTGCGAGTGCGGATCTTGCTGGTCATGCGGAATCGCAGGGGTTTTTGGCAATGGAATATCCACATCTTCGTACAAGTCCCAGAATTCCTTGGTCATCGCGTAGGGGTCATGCGGATGGGTCATAGAGACCGTCAGGCAGAAAGGCTGGTCCGTACGGTGACGGACATGATCATAAAGATACTGCGTGGACTTGTAGATGACTTCTTCGTCAAAGTCAAGCTGGTTGGTGCGCACGACCGGGCCTGCCTCCAACACCGACGACATATTGTGATACCAGTCCGGACGAATATCCTATTCAATTAGCGTTGTGTACTACACCTGACACAAGAAACTCACCGGCTCGTCCCAATTGACGGACCAACCATAGTCACCGGGATAAATATCGCTGGTCAGTCGCTGCTCATAGCCATGCAGCTGATCGGGTCCAATAAAGTGCATTTTACCAGCCAGTGCGGTATGATAGCCTTCGCGGCGCAGATAATGGGCGTATGTGGGGATGTCGGCGGGCAGGTCGGAGGCATTGTCGTAGGCGCCAATCTTGGACGGGAGCTGACCGGTCACCATGACGAAGCGCGAGGGCGCACACAGCGGGGAGTTGCAGTATGCGGAATCAAACACCACGCCTTCCCGAGCCAGACGGTCCAAATTGGGAGTCTTGATAGGAGAGTTTTTGTCATGGAAGGCCAGAAGGGGTGCGGCCATCTGGTCCGCCATAATGTAGAGGATGTTGGGCTTCTTAGCCATGGTGCCGTTCGCCACAGTCACTATTCACTAGGAAGGGCTGAAGGAGAGCCTCGTAGACAGATGAAATTAACTAGAATCAAGATATACACAGAAATTACAGAAATTACCAGGAAAGAAAGGGAGTGAGGAGTGGAGGGAAGCCGAGGATGGAGGGAAGAGGAAGAGGACAAAGACGAAGAGAAACGGGAAGGATGGATAGATATAGCTAACGAGTCCAATGGTCCAGAGATCAAGTGGAGAAGATAGCAATCAACAATCAACAGTTTATGATTGACAAAGACATAGAATGAAGAGGATGAGAGAAACAAATGGAAAAAAAAAAAAGGAAAAAGAAAAAAAAATAGAGAGCCCAAAAAAGGCAGGAAAAAAAAATAAATGAGGGTATCAAGCAGTGGGAGAGTTCCCCGTTAATTGTTAGACTGCATATCCCCGTGAATTGTCTCTATTGGTGTCCAATCACAGTGCAGGGTGTATAGTAATTCTGATAAAGTTGCCGGACTAGCTGGAGAAGAATGCGCGCTAGTAACAAATACACAGCCGTACAGCACACTAACTGGCACTAAAACACTGACAGAGATGATAGTAGAACTGCCTAGAGCACAAGGTGGATGATTGTAGTCAACTTGCAGGGTTGTAGAGATCATCATCCACACCACTATTTTACATGATAAAACCTGGATGATCGAGGTCGAGCGCAGGAGCAGGTCACCGCCAGTCCGCCGCAATGGAACCATCGGCGGGGACGATGGTGTGATATCCGCTGCTTCTGACTCGAGCGTCGGCCGTTGGTTCCAGCGTCGGCTTCCGGGTTTCCAGGCTTCTGGAGTGTCTCAAGGAGTCTCAAAAAGTCTCCTGAAGATCGTTTGGGATCTATGATGCTCTACCATTCCTCGCAAAGAGTTCTCTTGTAATGAGTCAATCTCTCTCAAAGCAGTTGATGCGTTGTTCAAGCTAGTCATATGGGTCGCGTGAGTCCAGAGTGTATGGACTCGATTACCCAGCATAGAAAAGGATTCCCGGAAACCCAATGATCGTCATTGACATTGATAAGATGACTAACGGGTTCTTGTATGATTTGCCACGTATGGTCAATCAGATTTGTTCCCAAGACATTTCCTGCTTTGTGTCTTCCCTACCTTTATCCTGGTTTATAACTCGTTTCTTACTCTCTCAGTCACTTTCAAAACCTCGCTGTATCCTGGTGGACTATCCACCCTCTAGGCAAACGGTCTTCGAAGCTAGAACCCGCCATTCAAGGGAATTAACCTAGATAAGGATAGGGGCTTTTTGTCTTTCAACGCTAAACCACAAGCAACATATGATTGGCCGCGTGATGTAGTGATTTGCCGGATCCCGATAGACCCACTTGCTTATCACACGAGCAGCATTGCTCAATTGGGATGATTTGGATGTCAGCTGATAACTTTTGATTACAACTGATACACGCTGATACACTTTGATACATGATTGAAACATTCTACCAAGGGAGAACCTTTGGAACATAAATGTGTTTGAGCAACTGGACAAAGTCAACTAGAAAGCAGAGACAACTATGGTAGACAGTGCCACAAGATCAAACGCGCAAGCTTCCATCCCCATACCCCATGCTGTCTAGCTTCCATGGCAAAAGTGCAAAAGTACATACCGCAGCCTGACGTACACCCCAGTCCCGACAAATGTCCCCATCCGCAGCAGCAATGGCATCATCGTCCCCTTCCTCCTATCACACGCCTCTCTCCGTGCTTCTCCTGAAGATCGCCCGTTTCACCGACATGCAAGGTTCTGGAAGATCTGCGGAACTGGCTTTTCGGCGTCCGATTTGTTCATTTTGTGGAGAGGATAGTACGATTCTCCAGAGTACTACTGCTACTTTAGTAATAATCCAGCGCTTTGATGAATTCTAAATCTCTGCCAAAATTCGATTCCTGTTGCTAATTGAGGAGCTAGGAATCTCGAGGGCGCCAACAGGGAGTCTGTCTACATCATATATGATGCTGAGTGTGGGAAACATTAATGAATTCAAAGGGTCTAAATCCCCGTATTTATTAACTCCCACTCGTTAGTTACAGGATCTTAACATGCTCAGTATGGAGTAGGCTACTCCGTAAATGAATACACAACCAACTCGGCAAATACCTTCTTTGCAGGAGTGAACGTGCCGTTGGCCTTGGACAATGGCGACTCCATATGAGCCAATCTTCTCACCTGAGCACGCCATCCAGGAGGCGGTTGACTGACGTAGTCGCATCCTCGCTGATGCTATTGTCTCATACAAGTGACACTTCCCCACTGTGTTGATGGCGATCGCTGATGTACGTAAGACTGTATGTCTATGCCCTGTGGCTTGCTTTGCGGTGTATTCGACTACTGCTGATTACTTTAGCTTGGAGTCGATGGCGAGTAGTTCGTTCTGCCAAGATGGAGCGGAATGGTTCTGTACAACCTTGATGTCTTGGCATAGAGCTACAGAGCTAACTTGCTACTGTAATGAGAAACTTGGACCGCATCTGATTAGGACTTGTCATACTGGGTCTGCAACGCAAGGGATATGGTCCATCAATTGAGGATCGTTACACCAGCAAGGCCAATGGGGACCTTGATTTAGCTGTCATAACGCCCTTCTGACATTGCTGTCGAACATTCTTGAAGTATATATGTCTCACGCCTCATTATAGTGGACGAGTACCAATGGAAAACCGCGAACCAGTCGACGACTTTGCGACAACTAAGACCAGAGATTGAAAGAAAACGCATGCATCGTACTTGATAATGTAAGAAGGAAGAGCTGAATTGGCTTTGCATGCATTTGAACGCTAATCAAAATATACGTATTCGATCAGTTAGGAAAATCAAGGGCGCAGTGCAATATGTTACAAGGTTATTTCTGCAAGCGCCTGCAGTCTGACAATACTGTATGATGTCAAATCAATCGATCTTGATCGAACTATGTCGCGGTCAGCCAATTCTAATATACTTGGAGGGCATCATACCTATAAATACGCCGGATGAAGGTATATGCCGTCAGGAATCCAACGGTCCCTGTCAGCAAGCCGTAAACAGAACAAGCCAGGAAGCTGTAGCTGAAGAACAGCAGACTCGATACAAAGCCTGTGATGTGGAGGTGGAAGATGTAGTACCAAATGCAGTAAGCAAACACCCAGAAGGCGCTGCTTCCACCAGTCAGGAAGCTCTGCCACCACCAGTGATAATTCTCGGCACAAAGCTGGCTGTGAGTTGCGATGATGGTCACTTCGCTAACCGTGATGATCACAATGGTCGATACGGCGCCCAGGAAGCCGAAAACATAGTAATAGCCACTCTTGTCCTGCCACAAATTCTTGAACACAAAGAGAAGTTCAATGAAGAGGACAGCAAATGGAGGCAACCCGGTGAGGATAGCTCCCTGAATGCTGTGCAAGTACCAAGGCTGCGGCGGAATCTGGCGCGCAATCGAGTTCGTCTTGGTCGGGTGTTCCCACTGACTCGCTCGCACGAAGCCGTACCAACTGCCAAGGTATACCAGAGGAACTTGAATGAGAAGCCATAACGCAAGCAGGCCGACCAATGTGCCGAAAGGAATGGCCGTACTCGACGCTTGTGCCCACACAAAAAGATTCAGGATGAAGATGAGGCAAAACATCAATCCGGGGAAGAAAAAAGCGGTCTATGCGGTCATCAGTTGGAGTAAGAAGGAATCAGCACATTAACTTACGATGAGGGTATTCTTTCGCCAATGGACACCTCCAAAGGTCTTGTACAACCTCCCAGAGAAATATCCGGAGAAAAGGCCGGCAAAGACGAACAATCCCATGCCCACACTGACAAATCCACCTCGGAAACTGGGATTCAAGATACCCAAGCAGCTGAGGATCAACAGCCCAGAGACCATGAAAAAGAGCTGCATGCCCGAGCCCACCAATGGTGCTAGGAGACCGCTATACTCGGGCACCCGGAAGACATCTCCATGGAGGAGCTTCCATCCGCTCACATCTTCCAGAGCTTCGTCATCCGATGATCCGTCGGCATCCCGCTCAACATCCATGCCTTGATCCAAAAGACTTTCTCCTTTCTTTTCGGCTGACTTGGAGCGCAATCTGATCTTACCGTCCTCCATAGCGCCGTCTCCGCGGCCCTTGATATCTCCTTGCACCGTCCGCCCCCAGATCACATAGACCGCCACACCAAGGACACCCGAGATGATAAAAGAGTTCAGAACCGCCAGCCAATGTGTCATCGAACCTTCGTCTTGATTATTGAAGTAAAGATCCCAGCGATTCGACCACTCGATACCGGGCTCTTCTTTGAAATAGACCGAGTAACTGTATGGTATCTTCAGCGTGGCACCATCGTCTATCTCATCATCCTCCTTGGGAAGATACGATGAATCAGGATACATCTCCTTCAGCCTCGACAGATTAGGAGCAATGTATAGCTCCAGTCCCTCGTGTTCGTCATGCACTTGCTTGGGACATCCGTCTTCCTCATAATCGCTGGCCTTGATGCTCTTCGGATAGATCTCAAAACCGACCACTACCTTGCCTCCTTCCGGAGCACTCCGCCAGCGAATGACTATAGTGAAATGATTGTTGATGAAATAACGTGGCTTGCCGCTGCTTGGTGAAAAGTCCAGGTCTCCAATCTTGAATCCGGTGGCATAGTATTTGCGGCTACGGTCGACGGTGACGAAACTCGTTGCTCCAGGCAAATTGTCCGCAATCCATTCCGCCACATATCCTTCCCCGACGAGTTGCCGGGCCCATTTTACGTCCTTCCGTCCTACCTCCACCGTACAGAGTTTCTGGCATTCCACATTCCTGCCCATATGAAGTTCGAAATCCGAGGTCATAATGCGATCGCCGCGAAGGATCTCTCCCAGGTTGAGCGAAACACTCTTTCCTGATCCGAACGGGGAGCCACCATGGCTCTTCCCACTTGGCGGACACACGAATGGAAGATCAAAGTAGGCATACTGTAGCTGCGTGTGGTCCGAAAAGATCTTGTTGACGAGGAGGGGTATGGGTTCGTCGTCGTTATAGCGCGTGACAGAGTAACCTACGGAGTAAGATGGCATAAGTTCATGTACAGAGAAACTCCATCAACAGCATGCCTACCTGGTATGTAGAACGCGCAAGTGTGGGAGACGAATAACAGCCATATTGTCCATTGGCGCGGACATAACACCGACCGAAGTTCCATCGTCTACGCAGCCGCAAAAGACTGCCCTCAAGGCAAAGTCGACAGCTAGATCTCGCACAAACACGCAGAAGTAAGCGATCGAATGATATCGGTCGTTCGGGACAATTCCAATGGTCGAAAGTGCGGGTGGGCAAGCCGGCCGCCCTTGACGCACTCCAAATCTAGGAACAAGCTTTGTCCAAGGATAGATTAAACGGTATATGTTCTGTACAATATGTGCGGTTCTCTGATGGGGTATCGCAAAGGAAAACGGGAAGATGGATGACGGGAAGAAGAAGGTGATTGTCAATGTGAGAGATGTGGCAGTGGTCAAGAAAGCCACCGAGTAGCGAATTATGCGATTTCACAGTCCAGCTTATTATAACGAATGGAACGGCAGACGACGCCTTGCGAAAAAAGACCAAGCATGAAGATGAGGGAAGGGATGACTCGATCGTTGGAGAGAAGTAACAATAACAACAAAGCTAATTACAGAGAAAGGCCAGAACATGAGAGTAGAGGAGCTCATTGTAAGGGACAATCGGGGCATCCAGAATAGGCTTAGCTTCCATTCTTCAACTGGATATCCGTCGAACGTGGAACAACATAGATAGCACGTCTTCAAGAGATTATGACCATATACAAAATAATCCAAGAAATCTATCGTGTCTACCGTCTTATCCGGGTGTCTGAATTTCAAAAGTTACACTAAACTGTCCAAAGGGTCGCCTATTAGGCTATTTCACATTCGGGGAAACTGATACGCAGAGGGGTAATCGTAAGATACTTTGTCGATAATAAGAAGACAGTTGATGAAGCCGCCAATAGGATCGCATTGTGCTGGCAAATGGAAGACATCCAGCCGATGCACCAGAGAAGGGAAAGAGAGAGAATTGCGCGCCGTAAGAAGACCGAGATTACGACGGATGGCTCAGGAGATACTCTACAGCACCCTGGACGCTGCCACCTGAGCGTCGCAGAGCTTCCACATTTCTCTCGAATTCAAAAAAGCCCATATCGTTGAGTTGTCGAAGCTGGTCCGCGTATCTTTCCTCAGGCGGCCGGTTGTCCTGTGGCGGAGGGCTTCCGAGCCCGGCGCCCCCAAGCAGAGCCGCCAAAGGATTTGCACCGGTTGCACCTCCTTGAGCTCCCATGGCCTGCATCATTTGCGACAGCAGCGCGGGATCTCGGAGGAAGGGATTCTGCTGCGGATTGAAAGGGTTTACGCCGGCCTGTCCCGCCTGAGTACCTGTAGCTCCTGCCATGGCGGGGTTCATCAAGAAACTGAACGGATTTTGAAGGTTCTGCTGGTTCTGGCCCTCACCCGTAGTTGTGCTGCCAGCACTGGCGCTGCCAGATGGTCCTTGCGTGCCTTGGGATCCGTCGCCACCTGCAGCTGCCGGGGTACTCGATGGGTTGGCGCCGAACATTGGTGGGTTGGCGCCGAACATTGGTGGGTTTCCACCGAAAAGAGCAGCGAAAGGATTGCCAGCTCCTGGCGCAGGAGCAAAAGGGTTGAAAAGAGGCGCACCCGCTGCGGCCGCATTCGCATTATTGTTGTTCTGGCTGCCTCTGTTCTCCTCAGGCGTCGTGTTGGTCACCCCAGGGGCTGGGAACGCACTACCACCGCCCAATCCACCGCCACCAAACGCCCTCTGCATCTGCAACATATGGCGGATAGAACTGGGATCGGTGAGCATGCGGCGAAATTCAGGGCTCTGCATCATTTGCCGCACTCCAGGACCCATATCACGCAACATCGGATTTTGTTGAATCATCATGTCGATCATGGCGGGGTTTTGCAGGGCTTCATTGATAGTGGATTGAAATTGAGGGTTTTCAAGCATGTTGAGCATGCTTTCAGCGTCGGGAGGAGGCCCCATCTAGACGCATCAGTCAGCTATCGAACTCAGGTTTACTGGCTCATCGACAGTGAATCACTTACCCCGCCATCTGGACCGAACATGCCGGCGCCTGGAAGCTGTGCAAATCCAGCATACCTTGCACCTGTTAAGCCCGCGAGCGGGTTGTTACCAGTACCGGCAGCGAGATTGGTAGGCACAGCACCAGCAGCAGGAGCAGCCGAGGTACCAGCAGGTGCAGATGTAGCCGCACTCTGCGTAGCCCCGCCTTGTCTCTGATT
Source organism: Scortechinia acanthostroma (assembly GCA_011319215.2). Lineage (NCBI taxonomy): Eukaryota > Fungi > Ascomycota > Sordariomycetes > Coronophorales > Scortechiniaceae > Scortechinia > Scortechinia acanthostroma. The sequence continues at coordinate 21,402 of JAABUG020107756.1, forward strand.
GCTAGCAGCGCTCTTTACCAAATGAATAGTGTGGCCATCTTTGATCTTGTAAGTGGCTAAAGTCTCATTATCTTTGAGAACTCTCCCGGAGTAGATCAACCGCTGACGCTCAGCTGGAGTATCGGCATATTCGGAAGATGAAAGCTTCTGTTTCAATTCTGAGACTTGAGTAGAAAGAGGAAGAGTGAGGGTATATTTGGCGTCATTGGAGGATTTGATTGTGAAGGTGATGGGCGAATCTTCGACCGTGGCGGTATCGTCGGCCATGATACGTAATTCAGGAGCGGGGAGGGACGGGAGTATGAGAGGTGATGCGCTGCAGAGAGATCACAGCACAGTAAATCAAAAGGGATAGTTGGTAGAATTCAAAGTGTGACTGAGAATAGGGAACAACACAGGAAAATGATGAAATTAAGAAGGACAGATGAGCCGGCTGCCTTTCTGTATGTACGCTGAGAAAGAGGCCCCTCTAGGCTGTAAGTGGTTGGTAAGGTAGAAGCAGGCAGAATCCCATCGACCGCCTTTTTTGGCAGGTGAATTGAGCTCATAGCAGCGTCTATCTTGGCCATATCACGTGGAAGAGAACAAACTGTATAAACACACGTGACTGGAGCTTCTTTCTCCCTTCGGAGCTGAATTTTCACTTCTGCTGAGGACACAGTCGGGCAATACTCGCTCTTCTTGTGCAAGTATTCCAACTCCGCTGCAATCCCTTCTCTGAGGATACTCGGATATTGAGTGTCCTCTTTCTCAATCTCTCAAGCTGCAGCAATGGGATTGACTTTATTCTGAAGTCAAATCGACTGCCTCTGCGCGTAAAACACTTCTAACCTCAACCCTCGGTTCGGGCTTTGAAAAGCCTAATCGTTCATCATGGCTACCACTTCGAACATGTTCATGTATTCCCTGACGATCCAGCCTCCGACCGCGATCACACAAGCTATTCTGGGCCAGTTTGCAGGGACTAAGGAGCAGCAGATCGTGACGGCGTCAGGGTCGAAGCTCACGATTCATCGTCCCGATCCGACGCAGGGCAAGATTACACCAATCTTTTCCCAGGATGTCTTCGGTATCATCCGTTCTCTGGCAGCCTTCCGGCTGGCTGGAAGCAGTAAAGGTATGTTTGATGTTCTCCCCCTTCGCCCCAATCGCAAGACCAACTTAGTGATTCGTCAAGCTTCCCGGGCAGCACGATCCTTATGTGCCGAGCCGACCTTACCGGAGGTTGGACGTGCTCCGGTCGGCGATGCTGACACTGGGTGTTGTTTCTGAATTGTGCTGAATGAATATTGCATATAGACTATATAATCATTGGTTCGGACTCGGGACGTATCACAATCATTGAATATGTCCCCTCCCAGAATCGGTTTAACCGTATCCACCTTGAGACCTTCGGCAAGTCCGGCGTTCGTCGTGTTGTTCCTGGTCAATACCTTGCGGTCGACCCAAAAGGTAGAGCTTGTTTGATTGCCTCTGTGGAGAAGAATAAGCTCGTTTATGTTCTGAATCGGAACTCGCAGGCCGAGCTCACGATTTCCTCCCCTCTGGAGGCCCATAAGCCGCAGACAGTGGTCTTTGCGATGACTGCTCTGGACGTTGGCTACGAGAACCCCATCTTCGCTGCCCTCGAGGTTGACTATTCGGAGTCGGATCAGGATCCAACCGGTCGAGCGTACGAAGAGTCCGAAAAAGTGCTTGTGTACTATGAGCTCGATCTCGGTCTGAATCATGTGGTTCGCAAGTGGGCAGATCCTGTGGATCGCACCGCATCTATGCTATTCCAGGTGCCGGGAGGAGCCGATGGTCCCAGTGGTGTCTTGGTATGTGCAGAGGATAACATTACCTACCGGCACTCAAACCAAGATGCATTCAGAGTCCCGATTCCTCGACGCATGGGTGCGACGGAAAACCCCGAGCGCAAGCGCTCTATCGTTGCCGGCGTCATGCACAAGATGAGGGGTGCCTTCTTCTTTCTTCTTCAATCTGAAGATGGCGACCTGTTCAAGGTTACCCTCGATATGGTGGAGGATGACAATGGACAACTGACTGGCGAGGTTAAGAGATTGAAGATCAAATACTTTGATACAGTCCCTGTTGCATCCAATCTGTTGATTCTGAAGAGTGGTTTCCTTTACGTTGCCAGTGAAGCAGGAAACCACCACTTCTACCAATTCGAGAAGCTGGGAGATGACGACGAAGAGACTGAATACAGCAGTGAAAATTTCCCTGCGGACCCCTCCATTCCCTATGAACCGGCGTTCTTCCGGCCGAGAGGAGCGGAGAACCTGAACCTCGTTGAGACACTCAACTCTCTCAATCCCTTGATTGACAGCAAGATTGCGAATCTCACTGAGGACGACGCTCCTCAAATTTACACTGTATCCGGTACGGGCGCCCGGAGCAGCTTCAGGACCCTCAAACATGGTCTGGAAGTCTCTGAAATCGTGGAATCGGAGCTCCCTAGTGTGCCTTCTGCTGTTTGGACTACCAAGTTAACTCGTGCCGATGAGTTTGACGCTTACATTATTCTTTCTTTCGCAAACGGTACGTTGGTTCTCAGCATCGGTGAGACGGTTGAAGAAGTTACCGATACCGGCTTTCTTTCCACTGCGCCTACTTTGGCTGTTCAGCAGCTCGGCGAGGATTCGCTGATTCAGGTTCACCCGAGGGGCATCCGCCATATCCTTGCAGACCGGCGTGTCAATGAGTGGCCCGCCCCCCAACATCGTTCGATTGTCGCGGCTGCGACAAATGAGCGTCAGGTGGCGGTCGCCCTCAGTTCGGGTGAAATCGTGTATTTCGAGATGGATGTCGATGGAACGCTCGCTGAATACGATGAGAGACGCCAGATGTCGGGTACAGTCACATGCCTCAGTTTAGGCGAGGTGCCTGAAGGTCGCGTGAGAAGTTCTTTCCTGGCTGTCGGATGTGACGACTCTACTGTCCGCATTCTGAGCTTGGATCCAGACTCGACTTTGGAGAATAAGTCAGTCCAGGCTCTTACATCGGCCCCATCGGCGCTGAACATCATGTCAATGGCCGATTCAAGCTCGGGAGGTACGACACTCTACTTGCACATTGGCCTTTACTCCGGTGTCTACCTGCGCACTGTTCTCGACGAGGTGACTGGAGAACTTTCCGATACTCGTACCCGTTTCCTGGGAGCCAAGCCAGTCAAGCTATTCCGTGTTTCCGTCAAAGGACAAACGGCTGTTCTCGCGCTCAGCTCCCGACCATGGCTGGGCTACTCCGACATCCAGACAAAAGGCTTCATGCTCACCCCGTTGGATTATGTGGGCTTAGAGTGGGGCTGGAATTTCTCCAGTGAGCAGTGTGTTGAAGGCATGGTTGGTATCCAGGCACAGAATCTTCGGTATGTTCATTCCTTTCCTCTCGCCTGTTCACTGCTCCTTCTTGATCGTGTGATGAGAGCTTTAATCCGAAAGTTCATGTGGATCATCTCTTCAAAGTTTATATCTCCAATTGTTCCTACTGAGATCACTGCAACATACACATTTCAATGTCAAAAGACTGTTTTATTTGGGTTGTTTGACTGACTCGCTCGCACGACGATAGGATTTTCTCTATCGAGAAGTTGGACAACAACATACTGCAGGAATCAATTCCTCTTTCTAACACGCCCCGCCGGATGCTTAAGCATCCAGAACAGCCATTGTTCTATGTTATTGAGTCGGACAACAATGTTTTATCACCGTCTACCAGAGCCAGATTGATCGAAGATTCCAAGGCACGTAATGGCGAGACAAATGATCTTCCGCCCGAAGATTTCGGGTATCCACGGGCTACTGGTCACTGGGCGTCGTGCATTCAGATCGTCGATCCTCTGGATGCCAAAGCGGTGATTTCAACGATTGAACTCGAGGAGAACGAGGCCGCCGTCAGCATGACAGCCGTACCCTTTTCTAGCCAGGACGACGAAACTTTCTTAGTGGTGGGAACGGCCAAGGATCTGGTTGTCAACCCTCCCTCATCAGCGGGAGGCTTCATCCACATTTACAGGTTCCAAGAAGATGGGAAGGAGCTGGAGTTCATTCACAAGACGAAGGTCGAAGAGCCACCTCTTGCTCTCCTCGCATTCCAGGGACGTCTTCTTGCCGGCATCGGCTCTACCCTTCGGATCTACGACCTGGGAATGAAACAGTTGCTCCGCAAATGTCAGGCTCCCGTGGTGTCAAAGACAATTGTTGGTCTCCAGACACAAGGTAGCCGGATTATTGTCAGCGACGTTCGCGAAAGCGTGACATATGTCGTGTACAAGTACCAGGAGAACGTCTTGATTCCTTTCGTTGATGATTCCGTCTCTCGCTGGACGACGAGCACCACCATGGTAGACTACGAGACTGTTGCCGGTGGCGACAAATTTGGTAACCTCTGGCTCGTGCGCTGTCCTAAGAAGGTATCGGAGGAGGCGGATGAGGACGGATCGGGAGCCCATTTGATTCATGAGCGTGGTTATCTGCATGGCACACCGAATCGCCTGGAGCTGATGATTCACACCTACACCCAGGATATTCCGACCAGCTTGCACAAGACACAACTAGTGGCAGGTGGACGGGACATCCTGGTGTGGACCGGGCTGCAGGGTACAATTGGCATGCTTGTGCCTTTTGTGAGCCGCGAGGATGTGGACTTTTTCCAGAACCTAGAGATGCAACTAGCAGCACAGTGCCCACCCCTCGCCGGACGGGATCATCTGATCTATCGCAGCTATTACGCACCAGTCAAGGGTGTGATTGATGGCGATTTGTGCGAAATGTATTTCTTACTGCCTAATGACACGAAGATGATGATCGCGGGGGAACTGGATCGTTCCGTCAGGGAGATTGAGCGGAAGATCTCGGTAAGTCCATTCGTTTCTGATGTTATTAGAAATGGTCCCACTAACGATATACATAGGATATGCGAACGAGGGTGGCGTACTAATAATTCTGATGGCAATCTCGGCGTCTGTGTGCGAGGGTCTATAGATACCCAATGACGATCATGCTACATAAGCGTTTGTACAGTTTTCTGCATCTTCCGGTTCCAAGCGTAATGGTCTTTCCTTGCAATCTGTAGGGGATGTCTCTTGCCTCGCTCGGTCTTCTGCTTCAGTCGGTTGATCTTGAGCTGGATACAGCGTGCACTTACGTGCAAGTCTGTATGAGACAAGAATGAGGTTTTGCCCTCGACGATCTTTGAGTACGGTTTTATCCGATATGCACCACGGATATTGAATCGTAATTTATCAGTCGGGACACTCGTAGCGTTTATCATAATGGCATATCTACTTACATACTACGATTTGTGTTCTGTAGAATCCTGCAGTCTTAAAGTAGCGGTAGATGAATGTAGCTCGCGCACGCTGATTGGCCGCTGCCCCTCATACTCTTTTCAATCATGCAGGCGGCCCTGGCTGCTTCATACCTGGCCATCAGACTCATCACTCTCCTGATACACCAAAATCAGCTCAACACTGATCCAGTCAACAACATCATATAGAACAAGCATACATCATGTCTGCGCAACCACCCACCGAACAACCCTGGCACGCCGCCTTCCCAGCACCCCGCAACACCGCCCGCAGCATCTCCCGAGAAGAAATGCTGCAGTGGATGCGCGAGGGCAAGCAGGCAGGAAAGGACTACGTGCTTGTTGATCTGCGCCGGAATGACCACGAGGTGAGTTATTCTCTTTCTCTCTGTCGCCGGATTTGTAATTGTAATTGTATTTGTAATTCTGCTGATCTGTAACTAGGGAGGAACGATAAAGGGCTCGCTGAACCTGCCCGCTCAGAGCTTGTATTATTCGCTGCCGACGGTGTATAATCTTCTCCGGGCGGGAGGGGTGAGGTATATTATCTGGTATTGCGGTATGTGTTTGCGTTTTGCTTCTTGCTCTCAGCGCTATGCTTGGCTCTTGTGGATTGATTGATAGCTGATCCTGAGATACAGGCTCTTCGGCGGGGAGGGGGACTAGAGCCGCGAATTGGTTCGCGGATTACCTCGAGGAGCGGAAAGATGACTCCATTGAGAGCTTGGTGCTGCAGGGTGGGATTAAGGGGTGGGTTGGGGCTGGGGAGGAGTATAGGGAGTTGATGGAGGGGTTTGATGCTCAGGTTTGGCTGAAGAATGGGATTGAGTTGAAGTGAGCAGTGAGCAGCCGGGGGTAAGCTTGAGGACGGATGTATGGCTGAGATTGGGTGTATGTGTACATATATGTACATGAACGATAACGATACTAGCAGTGGATATATTGATCTATAATGCTTGCGGCGCAGAGACACTTTTCATCCTGGAAACAGGGCGTGATGACTTGGATGGCGCGTGGAGCTCCGTCGACAGCGTCCAGATCATCTGCTAATGTATGTGTCTGTCCTTAGGAGCTTTGGAAGGCTTATAGCTTGGCTGAACGCTGTCATGTAGAACCTCAGAACTACCTGCAATCTCACGGCTTCAATCTTCGTAAGCTCACGAGGTGGAGAGACACTAGGTAGGAAGAGCAACTCTTGACGACTAGTTGTGGGACAATGTACGATCTGAGATATTGCCGATGGATTCTCAGGACCATGCTGGTTCATAGTCCGCACGATGTGTGGGGTGGAGCTTACTACCTTATAAGGCAGGTCGACGTTGATAATCATGCATATCAACCGGATGCTCGGCTTTAGTACAGGGGCATGCAACGACTCAAGGCCATCTGTTCTGATTAGCTGGAATGTCCGAGTCCGAGATTAGAGCATGCAGTAGCATCAAATGGCCCGATAGTGCCTGAACCGTATCTTGACAGTCTGATAAACCGCGCGTTCCCACTGCAATCTAGATTCGCCCTAGCAGACAACATCGCTCTCACCATGGCATTCGTTCAAGCTCTACTCTATAACCCCGCTATTCCGATTGAAGATCGGCAACAGGCGCTCGACCGCGCATTTGCCGACCCCGGTCTCCCCGCAGCTCACCCGACCTCTTCTTTCTGGCTCAGATCTCCACATCCCGAAATCGCCCAGGCGCAGTCCGCTGAGCTGCCCTCTGAGGCAGAAGTAGTCATCATCGGGTCTGGAGTGACTGGTACTTCAATTGCAAGGACTCTGCTAAAGTGCCGCAAGCCTGGGAAGGCGACCAAGCCCCGACCCGCGGTTGTTATCTTGGAAGCGCGCGATGTCTGCAGTGGTGCTACTGGCCGTAATGGCGGTCATATAATTGAGACTGCGGAAGAATTCGCAGACCTCCAAGCATTGCATGGTCTTGAAGCGGCCAAGAAAGTCATGAGGTTTCGAATGGCTCATCTGCAGGAGATTATAAAGACTGCTGATGAGTATGGACTGACGGAGGAGTCTCAAGTGAGGAAGGTTCAGTTTCTAAGTGTGTATTTTGATGAGAGAGGATGGAAGGAGGCTTTGTCTCGCCTGCAACGTTTGAAAGAGTGTATGCCTGACGAAACCGTCGAGTGGAGAGCATATGAGAGAGAAGAGATCCCGAAGGTGAGTTGCTGGATTTATTCCATTCAGGAGGCTCATAAATTTGCTTTGCTGACACGTGCAGGAATCCTGCCTCCCTCGTGCTCGGGGTATTGTCGCTGGTCCAGCCGGTGCTATCTGGCCATACAGATTCGTCACTGGCGTTTTGGCTCAGTTGCGCCGCGAATTCCCCCAGGATCTGGTAATTGAAGCCAATACACCGGTGACAGCTATTCGTGATGTTACACCAGAAGTGAAGACTTCGTTGCGATATTCGATTGAAACGACCAGAGGCATTATCCGCGGTCGTCACGTCGTTCACTGTACCAACGCTCACGTTGGCCATCTTGTCCCCGGGTTGAGAGGCCGTATTTACCCAATCCGAGGACAGATGTCTGCGCAGACACCGGGAAGCAAGTTCCGCAATCAGGGAACCCAGCATTCTTGGATTTTCAACTATGACCGGGGATTCGACTATCTAACTCAATTACCACGGTCCGACGCAGGTGAGATGATGATGTTTGGCGGCGGGTTCGCTCAAGGCGAGGGCGGCGGTATTGCCGACTTTGGTATTTCCACTGACTCGGAGCTGAGTCTGTACGCTGATTTCCATCTCTCTGGTGCATTGAGTGCTGTTTTTGGTCGCGAGAACTGGGGCAGCGTTCCCGGTCCCAGTGTGGAGAACATGTGGACAGGGAATATGGGATTCAGCGCAGACGGCTTCCCGTGGGTAGGTCAACTCCCTGTGTCTCTGACTAAAAGGGAACAGCACGAGGAAGGCCAAGGAGCTGAATGGATCTCTGCCGCATTTTCAGGGGAGGGGATGGTTCTGGCATGGCTGTGCGGGAAAGCTTTGGGGACGATGTTGCTGGCTTATGACGATGAGCTGCTGGAAACAGAATCCGCAGACCTCTCCTGGTTTCCAGAGCAGATGCTGGTAACTGAGAAGAGAATCAAGGAATCTGTTCTACCTCGTGATGTCAAGACTATATCATCCGGTTTGTAGTTAACCAGGACTGGAAAGATACAGCACTCTGAAGAGAGGTGAAAAGTAGTGATTGTCATTGCTCTAAGCTAGATTGCCTATTTATGGAAAGACTTGCACCCCTCTGCCTATGGTCGTTCTCTTATTTACCAGCGTTGGCTGCCAGATTCTCAATTCAGGCCATCTTCCGGCTGTCGATGGTGTCTGACCTGCAAGCAACTTATACGCAGCTCAACCGAGTCATGTCGGTTCGATATTGTCGGCCTTGATATGGGATATTGCTATTCACCCCGCTTGCGAAGAAATTCGGCCGGAGCCCTGTGTATCTGGTTTCGACCGCGTGCATGCTGGAGACGACCCGACGCCAAGATTGCAGAGACTCTCGGAGCTGCATATCACCACTTTGCTTCAGGGTCTGGCCGGGGCGACAAAGGAGTCCGTTGTTCAAATCATGGTATGTTCCACAGGGACAACGAAATGTCTTCCTCGGGTAATCCATAGATGATCCACGGGACAGGAAGCATGGGGAGACGGGGACCAACTCCGCCGGACAAGAAGTCGGCATCTGGCGTGATCGGGAAACTATCAGGTAGGTATATCGGACTCAGATGCAAGTCGACAGTGTCGGTGGTCTATACTTCGGCTAAGAGCGGATAGAACTGGAGTAGCTCCATAGGGCCAATTCTAGAATTTCGCTCGGTTATGCTCGTCTTGCATATAAAACAGGTCAATTGTAGGAATTCATCAGTCAGGAATTGATCAAGTTATCAAATATCATGGTGTCATCGGAGAATTGTTGATTCCTATCTGACATTTTTTATTTAGCCGGTCTCGTGGACGAAGCTAATGCGGTAGGCGCATCAAAGGGCGTGCACTGGAGGCCTGATGTCGATGAAAGGCGCAAATCAAGCATGGAGAAATCCCGGTATTGTATTGGATACTAGATATGTATCAAGGTCCTCATTATTATTACACAGGTCTAGGTATGTATTGTAGACAGGAAAATCATCCAGAAATGAAACAAATAGTGAAGCAATTGAAGTCAATCATTGTTGCAGGATCATCAGCTATGCATGAACAGACCAGGTTGATCATTTTGTTCACCATTCTATTGATTCTTCTTCTTCATCTTCGCATCTTGATGAATTTGTAATCTAGATAGACTTATTAATATTCTCGAGCTTTAGGTTAACTATGCTGCAGTGTATTCAGGTATTGGATCGAATACGAGCATGTCATATGTCATTGCAAGGGCGCAGACTGAGAATTAGTCATGTCGTCAAACTGTCCAATCACAGCTCCTCCCCGTCGCAGGTGGATAATGCTACCTACTTTTTTTCCTACCAGCTAGGCTCTTCTTTCTCCTCCATCAACATGATCAAGTATAGACTGTCAAGAGTAGACGTGGTTTGGTACATCATCGGCCATCCGAAGTTTGTCCTGAGATCACACGTGCTCTGTGGCTTTCTCTGGCTGATGTTCTCATGATCCATTCTTTACACCAAGTCCAGATGTCGCAATCCGTGGCTGATCGCTTCCCCGTATTGCTGTGCTGTTTTTCCATACTTCCTCACCTCCAAGCCAGTATGGAATTCGAACTTTGTTGATGCCAATGACTCATGAACTTTCAACGGTGCTTAGCAATCCATCTTGTTGTCAAATTGAAAAATCAGATGGAGGATTCTCCTCTCGTTTATAAACATGCATTGTTTCCCTTTTTCCCTTGCTGTAGGTGCATCTCATCTTCTTTATACTACTCTTGTATAGAACTACTGTAATAGACCCTCACGGCTCCACTGCTGCTCTTTTCCATTACCCAACAGCAATACTCCATCACCCCATCCCTGGATTCTCCAGTCATAGCTTCCGCGCCGATTTCCGTCGCTTTCCTTTTTTATTATTTATGGTCGACGGAGTAAATATAACTTGCGTGATCCCTTGACTGCTACACTGCACTTTTCTTCCATATACAAACACGCTTGAACTGCGCTGAGGCGCTGGGTCTATACTCCGTCCGCTCGATCAACCCATCAGCTCCTCTCAATGGCGGCTTCGATTCTCACTCGGGGATCCAGTTCCCTGGAGTCGCTGACTGGACGCTCTCGTCCCAAGGTCCAGATCGAACTTGCCAATCAGACAGAAGGGCTTGTCAACTCGTATACCACCAAGGACCACATCGAAGGAACCGTGACCATCCGAGTAGACCATGACACTCGCTTTGAGGACGTCGAGATCACTTTCGAAGGTACGACTCCCGTCAGGTGCCAGCACCGCCAGGGTTGCTTGCATGCTAATCGACGAGAATAGGGACAGCAAAAACGTCGGTTGAGCGGGCAGCCTACCCCGGCCGCACAGGGGCTTATCAGACATTCCTCAAGCTGCGCCAGCCCATTGATGACTCCGCATACCCAACTCCCCGCATTCTTGAGAGTGGGCGCTCCTACCAGTTTCCATTCACATTTGTCGTACCCGATCGTCTGCTCCCCCATGCCTGCAGCCACTCGAAGACCAACGCCCATGTGGAGCGGTCCCACACGTTGCTCCCCCCAACACTGGGGGATCCCATGCTCGCCAGCAACGGAAAGACCCTGCTGGACGACATGGTGCCAGAAATGTGCCAGATCGCGTACATGATCCGGGTTGTCGTGCACCGCAAGCCCGCCGGTGAGAGCGGCGCGCGCAAGGCCCTCGCCTCGGCGGGGAAGAAAGTGCGCATCATCCCTACCATCGACGAGGAACCGCCGCTCAACATCTTTGAGGGTGAGGGCGTCTACTGCACCCGCAAAGAGAAGGCCGTCAAGCGCGGACTCATGCGCGGCAAGCTGGGCCGCTTGGTTGTGGCCGCCTCGCAGCCCAGACCAGTCCAGCTGACTGCGACTCAGTGCGAGGCAAAGGACTCCGTCGGGACCGTGGCAACCATCCACCTGCGCTTCGATCCTGTCGGCAACGAAGCGCCGCCCCGGCTCGGCACCGTCTGGAGCAGACTGCGCGTATCGACATTCTACAGCGTCGTCCCCTGGGAAGACTACCCGTCCGCTCTGTCGGCGACCATGTGGGCGCAGGCCGGGAAGAGCGTCTACACCGAGACCGTGCCCCTGTCTACCCTCTGCGTTGCCTCGGCCCAGTGGACTAAGCACCAGGTCTCCAGCCCCGTCCGCCGGGACTCGTTGGAGTCCACCTCCTCGTCTGAGTCGCTGACGGGACCCTCTGCCTCCTTCGCCGGCAGCATCTACTATACCGCTTCGGTGGTGGTGCCCGTCTCCCTTCCCGCGTCCAAAGCCTTTGTTCCGACCTTCCACTCCTGCCTCATCTCCCGCATGTACGCCCTCGACCTAAGCATCTCGTACCACACTCCGAACGCCAACATCCTGACTCCTACCGCCTCCCTTCGCGTTCCCCTTCAGCTCACCTGCCAGCCTAAGGCAGAGCGCCCCAAATACGGGGTTCACGAAATCACGTTGGAAGAGGTAGACGCCGAGTTCTTCAGCCCGCGCAGCATTGCGCCCCCGTCCATCACCTCCTGCGAGTCGTTCGCTCTAGCGGAGTCGAACCCCATCCCGCCCCCGCCAGAATATTCCGCCATCCGGGCGCCGTTGCTGGCGAGCGAGCAGCCCCGGCGTGTTGCTGCTGGTTGATGATTGAGCAGTGATATGATGAACATTACTAATTTCATGGCGTTGGCTGATTGTTTGTATGATATACCCATTATATGTTCATACCATAGATGATGTTTCCTTCAAAAGTTTGGGCGCTGGATATGCATTGTTATTAGATGTTGGCGTGTTTGCTTTGGTATTCCTATATATTAATTAATCGATCTCATATTATCATTTTACATTGTCCTTGAGGAAGGAGGAAATCTGTTCGCTTCTAATGGCTACCAGGTTCAGCATAGAATACTCACACAATACAATAACCGACCCATGTATTGCTATAATAATTCCATCGTCATTGGCAATGTCCACGAAACGAAAAATAGATAGTTCTTTCACGAAGTGGACGAAAAAAATGACAAGGGTGGGATTCGAACCCACGCCCCTTTCGAGACACGGAAACTGATGAATCAGTTTATAGGTCCAGTTCCTGAACCGTGCTCCTTAGACCACTCGGACACCTTGCCTTAGATAAGAATTTGCTCCATTTTACGCTATATTAAGCAAAATAGGAAATTCAGCTTGGACACCCTGAGCCTTGGCCCTCTCCAGCATGTTCTTTTCTGTAATGATCTGTGCGCGCGATACTGATTCAACACTCCTCACCTTGGTGAGAGCTGATGTCATTGTTCATCGCTTTTCCTGAACCGACTCAAACGCAACCACATCAGACAGCATGGACTGACTTCCCTCAACCAAAAATTGGGTCGTCAGCGCTGACAGTCATCTCCATCCGTAAGCTGTCGTCCACTGTTGTGGTTAGTGCTTACGGTGAGGAAAAAGTGGAGACACTGGAAGCGATGGCTGAAGCCAATTAGACGAGGAATAGCATGTTGGTGACGAGGAGACTGAAGTATCGGGCATGTTTGATGTGCTCTTACCTATCGTCTACAACTACAAAGATGAGAGAGTAAGCTTACATAGCGGGGTCAGATGCTCATCTGCCTGGAGCCAGCCCTGGATCTTGGGCCCATCCAGCTTACAACGACAGCGTATATGCATCTGTCAGATAGAATGGACTGGCCATATAAAACGGCTTTCCTTTCCATGACTTCGTCAACCAGCACACCACCATCATGGCAGACACCACCCAGTTAGCTGCCCTCGAGGCCTTCCTCCAGGAGCATCCCACTATCAAATACGTCTCACCCTCCTCTCCAGAATACCCGTCCGCTCGTAAGGCCTGGAATGGCTCCCGCCGCGACAACCCGCTGGCTGTCGTTAAGCCGCAGTCCCCTTCCGACGTGGCCTCCCTGATCAGATTCGCCAAATCCAAGTCTCTCCCCTTCACACTCCGCTCGGGCGGCCACAACCTGGAAGGCCGCTCCGTTGTTGACGGCGCTCTGCTCATCGACCTGCGCGCTCTGAACGCCGTCACCGTCGCAGCGGATCGCAAGTCCGCCGTCATCCAAGGCGGCGTCTTACTGGGGGAGCTCGCGGACAGGCTCTGGGCGGAGGGGCTAGCCACCCCGATAGGGACAATCCCATCCGTAGGCTACGTCGGCTGGGCCACGTACGGTGGCTACGGGCCCTTCTCCTCGCAGTGGGGTCTGGGCGCAGACCAGATCCTCGCCGCGACTGTCGTCAACCCGGACGGCGAGATCATCGCAGCCGACGAGACCCTTCTCCAGGGCATCCGCGGCGCGGGCGGTCTATTCGGTGTGATCATCGACCTCACCATCAAGGTCTACCCACTCACCACCGTAAGCTCTTCCCTGCGACCCATGCCATATATACATAAGCTAACCGAACCAGCTCCTAGCCGGCGCCATCCTCTACGAGTCAAGCAACATCACCAAAACCTTCCTCGACTTCAACGCCGCCTACCGCGCCCTCATCGACTCAGACCCCCTTCCCCCACAGCTCAGCATCGAACAATTCGCCTTCAACAGCCCCTCCGGCCGCCTCCTCGCCGCCATGTTCGTCTGGAGCAGCCCCGACCTAGACGCCGGTTACACCTGGGCCTCCAAAATCGCCGCCCTAGCCCCCATCCTCGTCAGCACCGTCGCCGAAACCACCATCCCGGCCTTCCTCGCCTCCAACGCCGCCCTAATCCCAAGCACCGTCTACGGCTCCCCGCTCACGCACAATATCCGCAGCATCACCCCCGCCGTGGCGGAGATTATGGGGGAGTATCTCGCGCAATTGCCCTCCGACCCTGCCACGATGGTCGTCATGCATCATCTGCGGGGCCCTTCCGCTACGGAGCAGGCTCACTCCAATGTCTTCATGGCAAGGGAGCCACACTACATGCTTGAGATACTGGGGTACGTCGTCGAAGAGAAGAACAGCGCTGAAGCGACGGAATGGGCTGTGCAGATGGCGAGGGGGGTTGAGCGCGCGGATCCAGAAAATGTGCTCCCGACGGTGTATATATCATGTACTACTGCAGCAAAGCCGTCGGATGAGGTGCTGCGCAAGGCGTATGGGCCAAAGGCGGAGGTGGTGAGAGATCTGAAGAGGGGGTTTGATCCGGAGAATGTGTTTAGGCTTACGGTGCCGGAGCTATAGCGGCAGAGTATATCTACTATATCTATCCATCCATCATGCCATATCCGATTCTTAAAGACGGACACCCAAGCAAATACAACCAAGGATCTCTTAGGGCAAGAAGGCCAGAGGCTGTCCTAAGGGCTTGACTTGGGACCGAAATTACAGAGTTCGTTATAAGCATGGCAAGGTGTCCGAGCGGTCTAAGGAGCACGGTTCAGGAACTGGACCTATAAACTGTTACTCAGTATCAGTTTCCGTGTCTCGAAAGGGGCGT